>WBNQ01033801.1:5363-40681 GCA_013401375.1 Spizella passerina | reverse complement strand
GGAAAATCCCCTGGATTGAGCAATGTGCTGCTGATACTGGTGGTGACTCACAAAGGTCAGATTCCTCTGCCCCCACCTCCCAACCAGGTCATCTCAAGTACCAGAGCCTGGTCATGAAGGATTTAAGATTTCCCCCTCAGCTTTGCTAATGTGCTGATGAGCTCCACAGCTTCAGCCCAGGCAGGTCTGCAAGTGTCTGTGCAAAGAGATAAACTGGCTTGCCAGGACCCTGAGCACTGGGAGGCAGACAGGATGACTCCAGAGTATCTGGCTGAGAAGTGAATGGAGCCATCAGCAGGCTGATGTCTCTGATGAATGGGCTGCTGTGACTGCAGCTCACCCATCCATGGTGCAAAACCACTGCCTGCTCTACACCAGCTGTATCCTCTCCCAAAAAATAGCTGCTGGACACCACAGGCTGACACAGTTTCTGTTGACTGTTAAATACATTTAAGTGCAAGATAAAAAGGGACAGGTCAGTGGAATGAAATTTGGGCTAGTGTTGCTCACAGGACCAAAGGCCGACAGACAGCGTTGTGTCTGGAGAACCCACTCTTTTGCTGATAGCTTTTAACTGGCTATCTGGCTACTTTTAACAAGGGACACGTGAAGGGAGACAAGAAGTATTTGGGTCAAGAAGGGCCTGGTGTGAGCAAAGTTCCCGTGGGAGCTGGAAGTTCAAACAAAAACTGAGACAAAGCATCCCCTTCTCAGTTGACTGTGACACTGACTGACACTACTGATCCAGGATCATTAGTCCTTATCCACATTAATACAAAAGGTTCAGGACATGGGATTTCAGACCACCAAGTAGTAATATGCTATTGTCTGTAGTAATGTGATATTTGTTTGAATATGAAAACCGGTCTCATAACATAAGAGGTCTTGTTGCCAAGATCATCTACTGTGAATGAGGAAAATTGTATAAATGAAATGGTAACCCTTTTGGTCTCACTGCTTTCTTTGCTAAAATAGATAAACAATATTTCAGTCTCACAAACTTGCTTCTGAGCAAGACAGTTTGAAACATGAGGCTGGACCCAAGTCAGGGTTCAGGAGGTGAGAGGGGACACCATCTACAGCCACATATAGCTCTCTACTGGACAAATGTCAAGAGATGTGCACAGGGTCTCAGACACCTGGTGGATTCTTTGGGTGGCCTTAGGCAGGACAGGAGTTGGACTTGATGATCCTTGTGAGTCCCTTCCAACTGAGGATATTACATAACTCTATGATCCAAAATTTCCTGATGTTGCAGTGACTGCTTTTCCCACTGATCCCAGATGCAAGACCTCTGCCTGGACCCGAGTTTGGTTGCTTTCTCCAAATTTTGTTTTTACCTTAAATCGGTTTTAACAGGCAAGAACACATTTACAAAAAATTTTGCCTTCAGGCTTGCTCATCTTCACTAGTGATGTTCCCCAGGGGAGCTGCAGGAGCATTTGCATTTGTTTGGAAGAGAAATGAAGATTGTGGATTTTTAAAGTAGTGTTTTCCCACCCTCACTCTAAGGGGAAGCAAACACATGCATCAAACACATTGATGCTGGGATTTTCATTCCTCTGACTGCTCTTAAACAGATGTGCTTATAATTGGTGGACACTGTGAAATGCCAAGATTGGTTTAATACTGTGCAATCCTGACAGTGGCTCAGTGGGAGACCTGCAGGTGTGCAGCAAGCTCTGACTTGGTTGTAGAAGAATATTAAAGAAAAGTCCTGCAAAAGTGAATTTGTCCTAAGTCCACAACATCCCTTAGGATTGCTGAGGCTCAAGCAGGTAACAGGCATATTTTCATGTCCATGAATATCATGCAAACATTTGTGGGCTTTTATACAATTTTCATAGCTGCTGCTGATGAAGCTGGACAGAAGCTCACTTCAGATCAAACTCTCCACCTCAAGTTCAAGCACTTGCAAATCCACAAGAACCTCTGAGATTTCATGCTGTGGAGAAGTCCCCAGAGCCATGGATCAGCTCTGGAGAAGCTTGGGATGATCACCACTGGTGACATGACCACTCAACATGGGCAGTTATAACTTCAGGAGAACATTGATTGTATTTTCTATTCCTGGAAGTTTCAGATCTTGGAGGAGGTTTTGAAAAAAAACCCAAACCCAAATGGAACTGTCATTTGCTGTGTTGCTATTCCTGTGAGTGAAGATATCCAGGTGCACTGGTGCTGTCCAGAGAGCACATAGGCACCAGACCAACAGTTCATTCCTCTTGGTCGAAATACAAAGTCAGGTGCCCAAATAAGCTTTGGGAGCCCAAGAACTCTATTAGGTTTGGATCTCAGCACTCAGAAGTGATCTGTTCTCTTTCACATCAATTTCCAGCTTGTTTTGGTAGAGCAATAGCCAGGTTTATGCACTGCCCTGTACACGTCTTTCTCCAGGAAACTTAACCATCATATTTCCAATACCTTAATAACATCTTCCTTTGTTGAAAGATTGTGGAAAAGAGAGAAATGTTTGATTTATATCCATTCTCTCATGCTATTTTAAAACTTAATTCCAGATGAAACCAATCTAGTAAAAAAATGTAAATGACCACTACTGCAGGCCTCTTCTCTTATAAACTCTGGTTTCAGCTACAATGTTTTCTTTTGTGACACACCGATGGAACTCAGTTGCCTGAAAGTGGTAACCCAGAGCCTCTGAGATACTCTTGAGGCTCACCTGGTCCCCATCAGACCCTTTGAAGGTCCTGTGTGACACAGCCCCAGCCCACGTGGGTGTCACAGCTCTTACGTTCTCTCAAACAACACTGGAATTCTGTGTTTGGAAAAATCAAAAGATGGACAGTTTTCAGGGTTACCCTGTCATCATTGAAGGGACAACAAACACTGTTTGAACATATCTGTTCACAGGCAGTGCTAGCTGGATTTATATTTTTAGATTTATGGTGCTTTGATGAAGCAGAAGGACACACTTTGATGAGTAATGGCTTTTATCAATGGAAAATGTTAAACATGCTTTTTGGCACTTAAAGGTCCTGCTTGTACACCGCAAAGCTTATCTATTTTTTCCAGTTATACCAATTATTCTAGCAGGAGATACTCCTAAAGGCTTTTTTTTTGCTTCTTGTGCTGAGTTGAAATTGATACTTTGCATACATGAAAAGGCTCAGGAAAATGAGATAGAATTTAAACATTCTGTCCAAAACTTTCAGCTCTTGCTTTGCAATAAAATATCTGAAAGAGAAGGAGGAACTCATAAAGAAGATAAAACAAATAATTATTGAGATTACATATTTCTTAAAATAATTTTAGTACTATACAACCAAGCTGTGCTCTGGTTTGCTAATGGAGAATCTGGCAAAGCTGATTTATCCAACAAGCATATAGGCTTTCTAATTTTTTTTCCTGCTGCAGAGTGAGACTTTGTTTTCCTCAAGAGTATGCTTTTGTTAAACATCAGAGGATTTTTTCTCAGTCTCACCCAATGCACAGTGGCTACTTTTGCATTTGCCCAAACAAATGATGGCATCCTCCTTTATTTTCTGTGACTGAACCTAGACTGTACCTTTGAATGCGGGAAATGACACCTCAGGTCCACCAGGTTGCACGTGTGTCTCTTTAGGGAAGTGAACATAAGAGAAGTATGAATAACTTGGAGTAAAAATATGTGGAACTTTGTGCAAGAAAAACTTGGCAAATTTTCTTTCTTCAGTTGACCTTTTGCTAGCCTTTCTGAAGAACACTGGGGGCCAGGTCCCATTTTCCAGAGAAAAGGATAGGCAAGGAGTTCTAAACATGCTGACTGTGAAACCTGAAATGATGTAAAATTTGCATAGTCTTGAGTTTTGTTTGAAACTTAGCTCATTTTCCCTCAAGGATTTGCTCCAGTTCCCACCCTTTTTCAAGCAAACACAGTTGGGCCAATCCACACTAAATTTGGACAATTTATGGCTCTGCATCAGTTCTGTGCAAAATTCTCTGACTTCAGATGGTTTTGACATGAAACCAGATGAAGAATTTGCTCCATCCCAAAACTTAGCATGCAATTCAGAGCAGGAA
Source organism: Spizella passerina (assembly GCA_013401375.1). Classification (NCBI taxonomy): domain Eukaryota; kingdom Metazoa; phylum Chordata; class Aves; order Passeriformes; family Passerellidae; genus Spizella; species Spizella passerina. Next base: position 36,661 of record WBNQ01033801.1, on the reverse strand, counting down.
CCCATGTGGATTGAAACTTCAGCAAATGGTTTTGTAATCCCCTTCAAAGAGAAACAACCAAGCAGAGCAGCAGTTCTGTTAATGGTTCAAGGAAGCTCTGTTGATTAATGACTTCAAACTATTTGCAAACAAAAATAACTGGAAATCAGTTCAAAGGGATGTCACATTCCCATCACTTAGTGAATTTTGACTAAAATATGAACACGTTGACAATTGCATAAATTGGATATGGATGTCTTTCACTGTATTTTGTATATTTCCATGCTGTCACAAACAGGAATTTTGCCACGTAGAGAAGTGTTACAGTGTCCTAATGAATTTTTCAGAACACAGCAGTTGCATTAGGGGAAGTTGTAGTACTTGAAAATACATAGGACTATATTGGTACTAGTATTTTTAATCTGATTTTTAGCTTTTCCTTCCCAGAATTTATTTGGAAACTACCTTACCACTTCTGGCATTAGGATTTTTAGATGTGGTCTGTGGAATAACCAATAAAGAAATGCAATTAACCAATTACAGGGTTCAACACATGGCAAATCAAGTAAGAAACCTCAACCCCCATGATAATACTAAGAAGAAATACATGAGCAATATGCTCACTTCTGGGAATCTCTAGTTCTGAAAGCAGTGGATCTAGAACTGGTCTGTGATATTTGCATTTCTAGCCACTTTTCTTCTTTTTGGCTGAAAGATGAAATTTTTGAACACCCATCAAAGCTAAAGGATGGGTACCACTCCATGCCAAGGTGCAGCCTGGTCAGTTTTGTGGCTGATGGAAGCCCTTTTAGCACTTCAGCCTTCAAAGCTGTTCCTTGCTTTGTGCAATTCAAACGGGACCTTTGGGACAGGCGGGTTTAGGTGGAACCAGCATAGAAGAAAAGCAGACTGTAAAACTGAAAAATCACAGAGGGACTTTGGAAAGAGTAGAGAAGAGGGGAGAGAATGATTGTGGAGCAGTCTGAAATTAAATGGGCTTCAGTTTTTCAAGATCTGTGTTTCTTCTGGCTCTTTATCTCTTTGAAACAATATGTTCTGTCAATGCTCTTTTTTTTTTTTTTTTGTGTAATCTGTTGATCTTGGCAGAGAAACCTTGTCTTTAAGTAGCTTACATGAAAGCAGAGTTATTCACTATGGACAGCTCTTGATACCTCCTGTGAAGGTTTCATGAGCCATTATGGATTGTCAGTGGGGAGGGAGCAGAACACCAACAGCTTTCATGTGCTGGTGCTCGGGTTTCAGACCACTGCCCTCAGAAGTAACCAGCAGAAAGGGAAAAATTGTATTTTTTCTGCAGTCCTTTCCTTTTGCAGTTCTTTCCTTTTCCTGAGCCACACAGGAGCAGGGTGTTAACTGAGAACCCAGTCTGTGCTTGGCTGTGGTTTGTTTGACAGCACTGACCAAAATTAAATTTTTAAGATTTAAGGAAATACCACCCCCCCCCAAAAAAAAAAAAAAGACAGCAACAAAAATTACGTAACTAAGAGAAATTAGTCATATAATATTAAAACAAAAGCCTCTGCTTTTACATTTACTCCACAGTTTCTGTCTACATGGTATTTTAATTGCTGAAACTTTAAAATGTATATATTTATGTACACATACAGCATCCAGTGTTATGCTACCTCAGCAATACAGCTCCAAATTCCCTATGGTTTGATTTTATTCTAGTTAAAGCATGCATTTCTAGAATATTTTAAATTATTTTAGTTAGCTGATCAGGATGAGATTAAGAGGTGTCTTGGTCACGGGCCATGGCTGCCTGTAAAGGCAATGGGTGGTGAAGGATCCTTTTTAATCGCACAGACATAAGAACAACAGGGTCTAGTGGTAGCAAGCCAAAGTCAGGAAAAATCTGAATAGGAAATAAAAAGTAAATTTATTATGCTGAGGATAATTAGATATTGGAGCAGTCCCTGAGGATGGAGGTAAGCCCTCTCCTCTCAAGACTGGATCTCTCTGCCAGAGCTGCTGTGCCCCAGCTCTCAGCTTCTGGCTCTAAGCAAGGAACCACACTAAGATAAATATCTGAGCTGTTAGTGCTGCCTCTTTTCTCTTTTAATTTCAGTTTAACGTGCAAGTCCTCTGCATGAATATTACTACAAGATGAGGAAATGCCAGAGGCAATATAGGGGAATCAAATTCTGACTTGGCTGCAACTTTCTTCCTGCAGGGAGTTGTTCAGGAACAACTACAGGGTATATGTGACCGTACTGGTGGCAACAGAGAGGGGTCCTGCTGCAGGAGAAAGCACCAGCAGAAGGTGTGAAATAACCTCAACTTCATAGAGCAGAGAAACTTCTGGAAACTTCTAAAGAGCACATAAGAAAGAATCAGGGCTGCTGCCTCACAAGGGGCATAAAACTAAGATGGGATCACTTCTCCTAATGTGGCAATAATTTCATCGTTTTTGTGGTTTATGAAGTCAGCAGGGCTCTGTGCGGGGTTTATCACCTCATAACTCACAGATGCCTGCAGGCTGTGCGTGTGCCGGTGCGCACGTGTCCCACATGTGAGACCCCACTCATTCCGAGCTCCATGTCCTACACATGAGACACTGCTCATTCCAAGCTCCATGTCCCACACCATCAGACCCCACTCATTCCAAGCTCTGCAGCTCCACGTCCCACACCATCAAACCCCACTCATTCCAAGCTCCACGTCCCACACCATCAGACCCCGCTCATTCTAAGCTCCATGTCCCACACCCAGACACTGCTCATTCCAACCTCTGTGTCACACACCATGAGACCCCACTCATTCCAAGCTCCATAGCTCTGTGTCCCACACTGTCAGACACCGCTCATTCCAAGCTGTGTGTCCCACACCGTCAGACACTGCTCATTCCAAGCTCCTTGGCTCCATGTCCCACACCCAGACACTGTTCATTCCAAGCTCCAAGGCTCCATGTCCTACACCCAGACACTGCTCATTCTGAGCTCGGTGTCCCACACTGTCAGACACCGCTCATTCCAAGCTCTGCAGCTCCATGTCCCACACTGTCAGCTCATTCCCAGCTCCATGTCCCACACCCAGACCCCACTCATTCCAATCTCCATGTCCCACACCATCAGACCCCGCTCACTTCAAGATCCGTATCCCACACTGTCAGACCTCGCTCATTCCAAGCTCCGTGTCCCACACCGTCAGACCCCATTCATTCCAAGTTCCGAGTCCCACACTCAGACCCCGCTCACTCCAAGCTCCATATCCTACACCGTCAGACCCCGCTCATTCCCAGCTCCACGTTCCACACCATCAGACACTGCTCATTCCCAGCTCCACATCTCCGTTCGCGTGGCAGCTCGAGCTGAGCCCTCCCGAAGGATTCCCTGGGCAGGTGGCTGTGCCAAGGCCCTCAGGAGTCATGGCCTGCTCAGCGACCACACCGAGGAGGAAGGGCTGATCTGCAGCACACCATGTGGGACAGGCCACCTCAGCACTGGATTTTTGTGAACTCATTGTGTGTCTCACACTGTCCCCATCTCAGCTAAAGTTACATCACACATATGAACAATCATATGAACCCAAAATCACTTTTAGCAATGTTACTTGGGGTCCTGACTTCCCTGGGGCACCAGCAGTGGTGAATCTGCAATCTGCATAGCTTTGGGGGCATGGATGAGTACACACTGAAGGGTGAGGTGTCTGTGTGAACTAAAATGGTGCCAAGGACTTCTAGAAATAAAAAATTATTTTGTGATGTTTCTGACAGGTCTTGTTCTAGAAATGAAATGTAAAATGAGAGCCCAAACATTGAGCACGTTGAAAATTCAGGGCCAGATCCAGAGGCTTATTCACCACTCAGCTTAGTGGCCAAAAGACAGTCTCATGCTTTTGCAGATCCTGGGATTTTTCCCATAATGCTTTAATTTGTGGCCATGAAACAGAGTAGACCACAGGCTGGTCTAACATGCCCTGAATGCAAAAGGCCTTCAAAAGTTATTGAAACACAATGTTTTCCAAGACAGAAGGATACCCCGGCCTTGGCCTGTAGGATGGAAAAAAGCATTGAGACTTCAGTGCAACATGGATTCTCCAGAAAACCAACTATAAAAGCAGAGATAATATAAAATTGTCCTCACTTTCATGATTATCAGGTTTTTCCTTGGGTCAGAATTCATTTTTTAATCTTTATTGACATAGGAATCACCCTTTTTTTCCCAACTCTTTTTATCATTCAAGCTGGCCAACTTTCAGTGAAAGGGTGTTAACTCATTTTGATAAGGAGAATTCCCACACCCCTATCTCACAAACAGAACAGCAATTCCCATTGTGAAAGTACTGGGGGATCACATTCCTGACAGCTGTTTTTTAGCAGCTTTTGGACTTGTCTCCACAACTGAGACAGTTCATTTTCACACCAAGGGTTACCACAGTATTTCTGAGAAGGGGGTACAGTTCTGTGTTAGAACAGGAATAGGAGTTTCAGAGCCAGACTAAATGTATCCCTCTCTGTCATTCTTATGGACGAATAATTAACTAATACAGAGAGGGATTCCTGTTTTCCATGCCTGATTATCAAGGTCTGCAGGAAAAGGAGGCAAAGCTAAAGACTGACTGGTTGCTGACATTTTATAAAACAACCCAAAACGAAGGGGCAGGTGTGTTTGATGAGCAGCATCATTTGGGTATTTAGCTGGTTTTTGGCTGACAAACTCACATAATGTTTAGTGTAACCCTCCATGACCTGCACCTGTTTTACCAAAGAAAGCAATAGCTTCTTTCACTGGAAGTGACTGTTGATAAAGTCTGGGTGTTCAGTGGCATTATTAAATGCCACTTGACCATGTTCCCTCTTGGTGGGATGGATGAATTAATTTGATTAAATTTAAACAAACACTAAAACTATGGTATGAGATGCTGGGGAGCATTTTACCTGGAAGGGATTAAAAACAAAGAGTAAAGAAAAATTTCAAAAAAGGGTTGGAAGATGGAGAAGAGAGAAAAATGAGCATAAAAATAAATATTCCAGTCATAAAATGCAGTATGTGTCAATGTGAGTATGAAAGCTACAACTTTTTTAGCATTGGAGTAGTCTCTTTATTCTTAATTTTAAAAAAGTCTCCCATTTAGCAAAAAGAAAATCATACACTCTGCCAAGGCAGAGAAAAATCTTAAAACATAGAAGGAAAGAAATTTTATAAACTTCATCTACAAAAATGAAATAAAGCTAGAAAATACTTTTATTCCTTGAGATTTGATCATTGCTGTACAGAAATGTATCCTAAAGCATGTATATGCTTAATTTTCTGCACACGCTGAGGGTCCCTTTTTAAAGGCACAATGAGGGGAGAGGAACAAGTCTGAACCAGCCCTGCACATCCAGTCCCCTGGCACAGGTCCCTCTTGGCAGCAAGGCTGCAGGTGTAAAGCAAGCCCTGTTTAATGTGATATGTGAGTGTCCACACAGCTCAGGCCCTTTTGTTTCTCATCACATCACAGAGCTATGGAATAGTCCATGGATCAACAGGGATACAAATATCCAAATCCACACTCACTAAGGGAGCAGCAAGAAGCCTAATGTTTCTGCAAAAAGGGGTGTTTAAATGGGTGTCCAGATATTGCAAGACACAGTCCTCTTTATTCCTTTGTTTTGGAAGTATTAGTCAGTGTTTGGGTTATTTGCATTTTTTCTTCTTCCTTCAAGAAATACTTTGCTTGCTGCACATGCCTTACGTGGCATACAGGCTTCCACAGCTGATTCTGATGAAACTGTTTCCCATTAGATCTAATTATTGCTTGTGACTGTTTTTCATGGACTTCTCTGTTTGGAGCAAAGGCCATTTTTAGTCCAGCGGGTCAAAATCCTGGACTGGTAAAGCATTTACAGACTCCTCATCTGTGCTGCTGCTGGTCCTGCCTGGTAAAGGGACCCTCTGTCTGTCTCTGAGGTGCCTGGGAAAGGAGAGCTGTGATGTGGCTGCTGTATTGGGGCATCCCAAGGGATGCAGCCCTTAATTCCTCTTTTCTTGCACTTCACTGTTGCTGCTAAATCATAGGATTAAAGCCACTGGGAAATGCCCAGTGACATGGCAGTGGGTCACAGCTCTGGCACGTGGGCACAAGCTGAGAGTGGCAGAGGCCAGCTGGGTCTGGTGCAGCTCCCCAGAGCCTGTGTTACTCTTCAAAACAGGATCTTCTATTCCAAGTCCCATGGAAGCTTCTGAAAATGTTCCTCCAGTGTAAAGCGGGAGAAGAGAAGAAAAAGATAAGGGTTAGGAGTTGGACCCGTCCTGAAAAGAAAAAAAGAAGGAACAAATGTCATCAACATGCATGAGGAAATAAAGTTTCTAACCTTTAAATAAAATGGAGGTGGTGGCAGTTCTTTGACAATGCTCATGCTGTGAATAGAACATTTTTCTTGATTTCTGTTTCTTAGAAAATTAAAATACTTGTGTTTGATATAGTTTGTCTTCTTTTTTTCCACTGTTATCCTCTCTTTTACCTTTTGTCAACTAAGAGAAAGAAAACGAACAGTTATGCAAAGGTAGAAAAGGAAACAAAGTGTACGTTTTCTTTGCAAGAAAGGAAGAAAAAAGGAAAAAAATAGAAGAAAGGAAAATGAAAGTCAACATTTAAATTCTGAGAATACTACAGAGTAAAGCCTTGGCTTTCACATTATTTTCAGTCTTTCTATCCAAGAAATAGAAAAAAAAAAAGATACTTTTCCTGAGAAAAATTCTATCACAATTGTGAAGCTATTTTTCATCAAAAGCAGACATTGCTAATGACAAATGTTCCAGCAAGTTCTGCAGAAAGGCATTCTGTAGTTGGCTTACACTTGCAGCACACAGATTATCTCCAGTTCAGATCACATGCAGATTGTCATTAGCCCAAAAATCAGGTTTTGCCCACAAAAAGTGATTTCTTACTCCATGGGAAGATCAAGGGTGTTTGCAGAAAGCAACTGGTTGTGGATGGCTCTGTTTCTGCTCAGCTTCACCCAGTGATCAGTTCTGAAAAACGCACCTGGTCCATATTGAGGCTGAATCTGACAATCCTGGCACTCAGGACCTGCTGTTTCTCTTGTCCTTTGGGAGGATATAACTGCAATATTCACAGAGGGTGATGAATTCCTCATTTTCAACTCCTCTTTAGATAAAATCAAACACCCCTGTTTCCTATCTTGGTTCTATCTACCTATCTTTCCTTCCTGGTTCACTTAGAGAACCAGGCAAGGTAAATGCTATATACTTATCCAGACTTTTATTTTAACCATGTCTTTGGGTCTCTGGGAATTGCTTTCAAAAGGCAGACTACAAAATCACAAAATTGGGTTGGAAGGGACCTTAAACATCATCTTGTTTCAACTCACTGCCATGGGCAGGGACACCTTCCCCTAGACCAGGTTGCCCGGAGCCACATTTAGCCTTGGACACTTCCAGGGATGGGGCTGCCACAGCTTCTCTGGGCAGCCTGTGCCAGTGCCTCACCACCTTCACAGTAAAGGACTTTTTACTAAAATCTAATCTAAATCTCTCCTCCTTTAGTTTAAAACCTGTCCTCCTTATCCTGTCATCATCTGCCCTAATTAAATGTCTCAGAAAGAAGTACTCTGAAGGTTTGCTAGAACTTCAGAAAAGATGATCAGCTTCTGCTTTGCAGAGTTTTAAACCATAACAGCCTCTGAGAGTTTCATGCATAAGAATAAACCATGGTCCTACCTGTAACCAGCCCTGAATTTCCCTGCCTCAGCTTCCCAATTCACATAGCAGTTACCATGGGTAAATTCTAGATGAAAAAATGGTCTGCTTTGCCATAAATAACTTTAACAACTTTTAGTTTGTCTTTGCCAATGCCAATAACCACAGAGAACAGTATTATTTTGTCATCTGGAGGACTGGCAACCAAATGATTGTGTATAAGAAGTTGGTTGGTTACACGATAATCTTTTCATTTATGTAATCTTTTCACAGATTATCTGTTCTCAAAGGGAATTAATCTTGAAATTTATCATCCTTTGAAGAAGCTAGCCATTAGCAATCATTGCCAAATTGCTACTTTTAAAGTTACTTTCAAAGCTACTTTTAACTGCACTTACATTCTCATTCAATTGTTTTCAGCTCCGTTAAAGCAGCAGAGTGCTAGGAGTGTGTAGGCAACACCAATGGGTATGGGTGTTGTGGTTTAAAAAAAAAAAAAGATACTTTTGTAGAAGGTAAGTCCTCAATTCCCCTGCAATGGGGATTCATGAGCTTCTGCTATTTCTGTAACCCAAAGCCACCAGCACCCACCCACCGGGTTCCAAAACCCAGCACACACTGGCCCAAGGCAACCAACCTCACTCTGCATTTGCAGAGTCTTCTGAGACACAGATTTTTCATACCCTCAGCACATGATTCCCCCAGAGGGCCGGCGTGGGACAGCTCAGCCCTCTGACAGCCTGTCCCCAGCAGTTTCGGACAGGCTGCAGCTGGGGCCTGCACGGAGCCTCCTGGGTGGGAGGCACCACCAGCCCCGGGGAGCCTGCTTTGGGGAGCAGGGACCTCTGCTCCCACCCTCCTTTTTGTTTATCAATTCCTGGCTAATGAGCCCTTCTCCTCACAAAAAGAGAGCTATCCAGAGTGATAGTAAAGATGAGAGCTGCAGTAAGCCACAGAGAGAGCAGTGGGGAAATGTTTGAACTTGGGGTCTTCAGCCCGGCTAAGTGGAGGGGAGAGTGTTGTTGCAGTGAGAGGACTATTAAAAATACAAAGTACAGACTCTCTGGGGCCTCAGATGTTGTTTTACCCCATGAAACATGATTTCTTATTTTTAAATAGCTGTCATGCTTGTTAGTTTAATTTATCCCTTCTCAGCTGCAAACTACAACATTTTATGAGCCTGACTAAGGGCATTCTCACACAGGCTCTGTGGCTTTGTGCACAGCCCTGCCAGAGTCAGGCTGGACTAAGCCAGGGTCATATTTTGTGCGTGGTTAAACCTTTGCAGCCCTGCTCACACCAGCTCAGAGCCCAGTGCAAAGCCCATGAGGTTACTCAGCTCTTTAAAAAGGGTTTTGGAGAGGAAACACCTTGAAACCAGCCTGTGGTATAGGTTCCCTCGTGGTATCATAGCCTTGAGGATGGTCACGCTACTGGGGTTTTTTTCTGATTTTGCCCAGCAGTTTCATTTTCTGCTAGATTTCTGGAGTGGTCAAATAATCAGGTCTGCTTTAAAAAGTCCCTGCAAAGCCTGTGCTGTAATAGGGGTAAAGCCAGGAAAACACTAAAGGCTTGTGTCAGGAACAGAGTGCAGACATACGTTCTTGTTTGGTTTCAGCTGGTCTCACCTGGGCAGTGCTAGGTCTGTATTAAAAACAACAAACCCAATTGTTAGGAGGCTTATTGCTAATGAAGGGATACAATACTCAGGAGCAGTGCCAGCTGAGCTTGAAAGCTCCTGAAAGGGTGCACCTTATCTTCCCTGCATGAACTGAGCTGCTTGGATTCACTCTGGTGGGTCCAGACCCCTGGATTCAAGCTATATGTATATTATTTTCTACTCTGTGCTTTGCATGTGCCCCAAATATTTAATCCTGAGGAGGACTGTGGCTGAATGTGTGAAGGTAAGCTTAACTTTGAGTCATCCAGTTGCCAGCTCCTTGTCTTGATCTTTCCTTCTTGTTCCATTCTTGCAGTCTGTTTTCAGAGGGAGCCAGCCCAATGACAGCAGCTGCTCTGATGAACTCCCTTTCCAGCTGGCAGATGGGAGCAATGGATGGGCAGGCGTGCTCAATGCCTTGAACTTCTCCAGTGCAAAATATAGGCCAGGTTTGCAAATGAGCCAAATCTGACCTGATTTGGTGCAGAATGTTGGCCAGATAAAAGCTTTTTTTCCAAGGAAGATTGATAGCCTGAGCTGGAGGAATTGTACAGTATGCAACTGAGTCTAATTAGAAGGGCACATGACATAAGAAGTTCCTCCCCATATTCTGTCTGCTTAAGGCCCATACGTCTGACCTTAGCTTTTCATCAGCCTCCAATTCATTTAACAAATCTAAAACCACTTTCCAGGGGGGAGTGTAGGATTAGACACTGAGGAGCCAGAATTGTTGGCTGTGATCAATAATCTGATTGTCAGTTCCTAGGTTTTTGCAAAACATACATTGCATTATGTGAAGCAAAACCAGAAGCAGATCTTTTTCTAATACATGGGAGGGCTTTACAGGGTGCCTTTCTTCAAGCAGACACAGGCAGGAGGTATCTGGAAATCTGGAAGGCATGAGAATGAAATGATGACTGATAGAGAAAGAGAGACCACAGAAGACATCTGTAAGCCTAACCACATGAGAGACACAGAGGCAACTTCAAAACCGCTGGTACAGCCACTCTAGGACAGCTTCATTGAAGCAACATGCTATAGAAATATCACTCAGAGCTTTGTATGGGTACAGGATGATGACTGCAGGATGGGGAAAACAGCCCATCTGGACTGAATGAAGTGATAAACACACAGAGGCTTTATTTGCTTCTGGCACTGCCAAGGCTCCAGAGCCAACTGTCTGGCTCTCCATTGTTTCGATTCAATTCAACCTTGATCAAATCTCTCTTGCTGTCATGCCTCTAGGAAACACACAGAGGATATGTGGAAAGGTATGAGATCAACAGCTCTTGGATTTTGAGTGTTTATTAATGCAAAAGTGAAAAGCCCTGAAAATGAGAAGGCTGTTAAAATGCAGTTTGAATGTAATGATAACTTGGCATCGCTCGGTGGAATTGAGATATTCCCCTCCTGTTGGCAATAAGGTGTTTTAATGCAGCTCTTTGGAGTTGGAAAAAAAATATAAAAAACTTGTATATAAGAGGCTCTAGAAAAAAACCCAAAAAACTAAAGCTTGGAGCATCCCCAAATTACTTTGATCTTCATCTGAACCTCATAAGGTCAATGAAGTTGTTTACCTTGCCAGGTGAACTCTCAAAGACTCTCTGAGGAAGGAGAAACACAGCATTTTCTCTAGCTGACATCAATTCCCAAGAGGTCAGTGGGAAGAGTGGGAAATGAAAGTGTTTGCTAAGTATTAGTTCTCCCTGCAATGCCATTAATTCATTCATCAGCAAGAAATTGCTGGAGTGATTGGCTTTAGATGAATATTTCTTGTCCCTGATGAATAGGCAAACAACACCACAGACTGCTGCATGCCATGTTTAGCTGAGGCTGGGACATTACCTACAGGAGAGGGAGGTCCCTGACAAACCCAATTCCTCTGGATGAAGGACAGTGTAAGGTCTGTGAACATGAAGGATTCCACAAGAACAAATACATACCCCAAAATTTCAAACAATGCCTCGCTCAAAGCCGATGAAAACAGTGAAAAACCATGCATTGATCTCCACAGGCGTTGGGTGAAATCCCCACACGAGGCTGTGGGAGAGTGTTGGTGAAACATGGCCCTGTTCCAGCAGCACTGAGCCCCAGCCAGGCTGTCTCCTGCAGCCCCACGGGCTCTGCAGTGGGTCCCACGGCCCTGTGGAGCACTCAGCAGCCACGATCCCCTCTCTGTAACATCAGCTCAGCAGCCCTTCAGCATCACCCCCTTACTGAGAGTCTGTCCTGTCATTAAGGGATGGCTGCACAGGGCATGCAGCTGGTCAATGGTTTTCCTAAACAGCCTGTCTGGCAGAAGAAGGTCACATAATGAACGAGTGTCAGCAGGTCACGAGTTAGAAACAGATTTTGTCTTGCTGGGAAAAGTTATGTTTACCAATCATTCATTAGGTGTCCTGGATGGATGCCGCCAGGCAGGAGGATGGGGGATCATCACAGCACTACCCCCAGTGACCCTAAAAGAGCTGAAATATTAGCAAATGGCTATTGCTTTTTCCCCCCACTTTGCAGTAAATCTGACTGGGTATATTCCAGTGAAAAATGCCACACTCTCCTTCATAACAATGGTAACGATTTTTGCTGTGACTTTAACTCGGGCATCCTGCAGCTTGTACTTTTGGGATGGTCAATGAGATAACCACATCTGATCAGTGTCTAATGACCTTCCCAGCATGGTCAGTTGGGATATAAAACACACCCCAGCCACAAAGAAAATTTTTCACTTTATTTTCAGCTCAACACTGGGGTTCCCTGTGGTTTTAAAATGCTTTCACCTACTCACTTATATGGACATTTTTCAGCCCAGAGCAAACCACAAAATTTAAAGGAGGGACCTCTCCAGAGAAATTGAAGCCAGATTTGAGACCCATGGGGTTCATTTCCTGTGGGTTACAGGGCAGACAGCGCAAAGGACACTTCCACAATATATGAACAAAAAATATATACAGAAATATCCCAACACATTTGAATTTTTACAGAATTCAAACACATATTTTACCAATCTGCAGAACATTTCGGTGTTTTGTTCAGGAAAAAAAATGTGACAACTGGAGACCATTTGAAAGCAATCCACACTGTGTATGGTGCTGAGGTATGAGGTGGCAGCAACCAAGTGATATGTGGGCCAACACAGGAGTCCACCCAACCACTTTTGGAGGAGCTGTCTTTTTTTTCCCTCACAGTTTGTGACCATAAAGAAGACCAGCCCCCTTGTGTAAGTCTGTTCATGCCTGTGGGTAGCCCCTGACCCATCACAAGTGGGGAGGTTGAGCCAGCATGTGAGCAGAGCCCAGAGATAAGGCAATGACCACAGTGGGAAGCTGGCCCACTCCTCTCTGCTGGCTTGCAGGGGGAGGATGCCAGGCTGGTAAGAGCTTAGGTCCCCAGTACCCTCACAAGCATAGGATGGGCCCTGCAAGGAGCTCTGGTGCCTTCCCTAAGGTCCTCATCCCAAGAGCCACAGCAGGAGTCATTTGGCCATGGTGTAACTTCAAGATCACCTGAAGTTCCCTTCCCAAAGCAGAAATAAAAGGTGTTCCTAGGGAAAGGTGAAGTGGGCATCTGAAATAGACATAAATGCAAAAGAAATAGACATAAATGCTCATTTCTCTTCATCAAGTACAAAGGAAGGCTAAAGCTGCAAAATCACCTATATAGTTATATTTTCCATATATAGCTGTATTTTCCATATATTAGCCATATATATTTTATATATATATATTATATTTTATATATGTGGCTAAAGGTGAGTGCATTTTGCTGCTATATTCTCCATTTTACAGATGGTTTATTGGAGATTTATGACAATTGAGCATGCCATTTAATTTTGCCCAAGTGGCACGCACTGTGGCACAGGGAATACCTGTGCTGGATTACAGTGCTGATTGCAGGGGTGTCACACTCATGCCACCAGTCTGCAGGACGTCGTTGGCTCTAAGAAAACCCTCAGGAAGTAGCAAATTCAGTCTGCATGTCACCATAAGACATATTGGACCCAGATGAGCAGAGCTTTGCTAAGCCAGCCGTGTGTTTGGCTCTTCATCCTCATCCTCCCCACTGTGAGAGCAAGTGGAGGGCAGGGAAGGGAGTGGGGAGTCGGCCCTGGGATGGGAGGAGGAAAAGGATGCTCTGCAGGTTATTGTTCTAGTAATTAGAGCTATAGGAATGCCCATTATTGCTGGGATGCTTACACAGGAGCTGTTTGTACTCCACAAACTCCCTGGGTACTCAGGGTGGATTTACCTTGCGCAAGGTAATTTGTAACCCCGTTGTCTGTGTATTTACTTTGGGCCATGCACGCTGTAAATGGGAGTGAAAAATCTCAGGGATGGGGGGAGATGAAGGAGGAAGGATTCTTTGCCCTGATGAATTGAAGTGTTGTTTGAAAGACGCAGACAGGATTCCCGATATTGCTTCGAGTTCGGAGGCTGGGAGGGGGGAAGGGAAAAGGACAAATCCTTTAATGAGAAAGCGTTGAGGGTTTTTTTTTTTCCTTTTTTTTTTTTTTTTTTTTCCCTAGCAATTTTAATTATCACTAAAACCTCCCATTCAGCTCTTGAGAATACAGTTGGGCTCTCGGCTGAGGTCTGCATTTGTTCGAGCCGCCCCGTCCGGCTGGGAATGCGGCCTGGTTTCTGTGGCGGTGTCACCGCCGCTGTTACGGGTCTCCTGGTTCTCACATTACGCACCACGGACTCCACCACTCCGCATTAGCGAGGCCCAATTAAACCAAGCAGTTGATTAAACAAGCCAATCAGGGTAATTAGTTTAATCAGATTCCCTTGGTAGCCAGCACTGAACTGCTTGTAAAAGGCAGTTAAAGAATGAAGTGCACCTACTTAAGCTCCTATTTTATTTTATTTTTTTTTTATGTCTGAGGTAATTAGAATTACCCATGGCGAGCCGAAAATCCGAAGGCCCAAATGGGGAGCGGGGAGGACGATTAATGAAGGCGATGATGTGTGAAGCAAACAGAAAGGAAGACAGGATGTGTGGTAAACAAATGGAGAGGAGGCAGCGCTCTGGGAAGGGGCACAAAGCGCAGCTCCCCGCCCGCTCAATGGCCCCGTCTGAAGTGGCCGGAGACGCCAGCGCTCCTCGGCACGTCCCTCCTCTCTCTCCCCAAAGCTGCCACCAAAGCCGGGAGAAACGGGAGGAATTTTGCAGCTGGGTGCTGCCCCAGCGCTGGTTCTCTCATGGGTTTTGGTGCAGAGCCTAAGCGCTGCCCGGAGCCATCTCCTCCTCCGTGGCCGGGCACAGGGATGGGACGCCCTGACACACTTGACATCCAGGGTCCGCATTCCCGGGGCTGCCTTTCTGCTTTGACAAGTGCTACACCTCTCGTTTTGGCTAGCTCATTTTACCTGCCTGCCAGATGTTGCTATTCAGCACGAAAAGTTGAAGTTGAATGTTTTTTCAGTGACTTTTGTCTCAATAAACGAAGCCCAGGTTTTTGACTCTGTGTTCCTGCTTGGGATAAAGCTAGGCTTGGTGGGTTCAATTTGTCAGCTGCCCACAGTCCTCAAGGAAAGCACTCATGAGATGGAGGTTTTAGCTCTGCTACTGCCACAGAGCCATTGTTTTTCCACAGCTGAAGAGGGTGCACAGAGTTGAGCAAAGTTTTAGGATAACAAACAGTGATGCCGCTCTAGAACATCCTCCTCTCACTCTGGCAGTATGGGACATGGGACTTCAGGAGCTTTTTATTTTAATGATGGTATATTCTTTTTTTAATAGTCCCCAGTGATTTTTTTCCCCATCATATCTAAATGCTTTATAAACTCACTTTCTGCACCCACCACTTCTACAGTAAAAGGTTCCTCAACTGAATCACACATGGTGCAAAGAGCTGTCTCCTTTAGCTTATTCTGATCTGAACAATTCTTTATCTTTGTCCATATTTCTGCTATGTCTTTTTTGAGGTGAACAGACACAAACTGCTTCCAGTATTGAAGATGTGGAACTGTATGGATTTGGACAAATGAATGTCAAATTCAGAAAAATCAGTAGGAACATAACAGAAAGCATCATTAGTCATAATGATGCTTCCTGTTATGTTCCCACTGATTTTTCTGAATTGGATTATACTCTTGACCTCAGTAATCTACTGTAGAAATAAGTTTCACAAGTGAGCTCAGCAGTGTGGAAATGCTGACCCTCTGTTATTACTCTCAGAATAAGGAGGACTCATGCTGTCATTCAAGAACATGGATTATAAACAGTGTGTCACCATAAAGCATTCAAACCTGTCCTTTTAATCTGTTTAATCTCTGGTCATTGAGTTACAGTGTGCTAAATCAGCCCAAGATTCCCCAAATGAAAAATAAAAGAAAGAACATGACAGTATACCCACAGCCTTGCTCCTTCCCTTGGTCTGCAGAACTCCCTGAGATCATCAATCTTGCAAACACTCTTCTAGATGGATACTTTTTTCAAAGCCCTATCCAATCTAATCTCATTCCTCTTACAGCACCACATATTTATAAAGCTTTTGCATTATATTTAATGAGTGGCCAGAGCCTATCACCTCTGAAAGGTAATAGGAAAATTCTCTGAAATAGGCACTTTGTATTCTCCTAGTTCATTATTTTCTCACAAAATAATTTTCAGAACTATATTAAATATATTACCCAAAGATACTCTTGCAAAGCACTTACAGTAATTACTTTTACTCAGAAGAGATAATTTCCCCAGAAGCTCTTCAGGAGAGGAAAACAACCAGGTATCACCAGGCTGATTGTTTGAGTCTGAGAAAATTGAATTATTAAATGCTCTAGTATTTTTCTACCATGTAAATGCTTTGGGTTTGTGCACTCTTTTAAAAAAACTTTGCCTCTTTTTGCCCTACTGGTTACTAACAGGAGAGAAGTGCTTGTAAGGGATTCATCCCAGGCTTCCAAGAAGGAAACCTGACCCAGACATAGCATAACCAAACAAATCTATCTTGCACTTTATGCCTATTTGTCCCAGAGGGATAAACTGTGTCTGTGTTTCTCCCAAAGGACAGCAGCCAGTCCTTGTCCCTCAGATCCAGGGGCATGAGCAGTCTGACAGTCTGGTTTCTATGGCATGAATGGGATGGGTGGTGAATACACAGCAGAGCATCAGGGCACATTTAAAAATGCAAAACCTCCTGAGGTATGTTTGAGGTGGGTTTGTAAGACTGTGAATGACAAAGGGAGCCAAACCTGAGATATCAGATCAGTTCCTGGAGAGCCATTCCCAGAACTATGCCTTGGTTTGATTTCAGAGAGCAGCAGCAGTCCAAACCAGCCAGGGAGAAAGCTGACAGCAAGGCAAGGCCTCACAGGCATCTGTTTATCAACGTAGATGCACTCAGCCAAAATGTTCAAAGCATGGGATAAAATGTAGATAATCTATGAAGATGTAAAAATGGATTGGAAGGGACAGACAAGTGTTTTTTCCCACTGAAACTGACTTGCTCTGACCAAATAGATCTCATCTCTGGATCTCTGGATGTATCTAAAGGTTGTTAATTTTTTTAATGAGCTGGGAAAGTAGAGGGCACCAGTAACACCATGAAAACAGATGACTTCATTAAGAGTTGGCTGAGTCAATGTTTTTTTTCCCCCCAGGAGGCCAATAGATTTCATTAGGAAGCAGGAAATGGCTCAGAGAGCAGCTACAAGCTTTTAATTCCAGGTGGAGGTGGAAAGGACCAAGAGTGAGTGGTGGAGTTGGGAACGCAGCTATGAAGACCCTAGGACATGGCTGGGAGAGAGGATCACAGGCTGTCACAGCTGACTGAGCTCAGACAGAGTGACCACGGCCTCGGGCTCGCCATTTAAATGATGGCAGTGTGCAGCTCTGACTGCGCAGGAGGAATATCCTGGTAAAGCAGGTCCACCAGCAGGAGCTCCTGGAGAGAGGTCTTGCAGACTCCCCTTTACTTGACAGTTTAAGGTATTTTGCATGTATCTTTCAACATGTAGGTGGTATTTGAGTAAAATTTTTTAGATGGGCCTTTGAAACTCCTCAGCACTTGTGTGTGTTTAGTGCTGGGATTTTCCCTCTGATGGTTGTAGAAACAGTGCCCAGAAAAGCCTTGAAATTTGAATCCAATTCCTTAAATTGTCACAGTTTAGGTTTGAGTTCTGTGTTTGAAATAAATTTTAAGTCTCCCAGCTCTCTCTTCGAAAACACATGTAAAATCCTCTGTCCCTGGAACAATGACAAGGGATTGGGAACATCTGCACTGGAATGGCCGTAGCAGGAGTGCTGTACAGTACTGTGTGTCAGCCTGACAAATTCCCACTAATCCCACCACCGTGCTGGGCTTTACCCACACATGGACAACCCGCCCGAGCGCCATCGCCAGCGCGGCACTCCTGACCTCCTCCTTGTAACCCACAATGCAGAGGAGATATCTGTGATGCTGAGAGAATGAAACGCTTCAGTTTTACATGAAAAAAGGGTATTCAGGCTCCTAGGCCCAGGAGTACAAATTATTAATCACTCCTCACAAGGAATCCGCAGATGGATGTTTAGCACTATTCACCACGACATAACTGCAAATCAATTAGTTCATTTTGTCCTACCCTGAGGCTGTCTGGCAGACAATAGCAATGTCTTGTGCAAACGTTTTTATAAAGAAGACACAGGGGGAAGGAACCACAAAGGCCATTGGTTCTAACGAGCAATTAGGAAAGTGTGCAAGGCTCGCTTTCTTTTTTTTCCTTCTTCCCCCTTTCTTTCTTCAATTCATTCCGAGGCTCTAATTCTGAAAATGATGCTTTTCTTGCCCACTTCCTGTTTGTCAAATGAAGTGCTAATCAGCGGCTTACAGCTCTCTAGCCAGCAAGGGGAGGATGAGGTAAGAAGGAGTTGGGAAAAGTGGAGAGCCAGGGAACAATGTGGGGGAAACAATGCTCACTTATGCTCTTCTGGGCAATCAGGGCTGCATGCAACTCCCAGGAAAAATAACCTGCCCTAAAACACTCGGTGGTGATGCTCAGCGGAAGGAAGCCCCTTGCCCCAGGGAAGCTGTGAGTGCTGCCCAAGGGAGCCTGGTCCCCCACCAAAAATGCCTGAAGTACCTTCCCTTGCTCTCAGAAGGGAAAGGGAGAAACCCAAGTCCGGATTGGGGTGATCCCATCTGCCCTTTGGAGGGAATGGATGCCCTTCCATCACTGACAGCAAGGCCAGGGCTAGGACTTCTAACACAGACCCCTTGTTGCATGTTTAAAATTAGGAGCAGTGAAGCTGGGCTCGGCCAAGCTACCTCCACCTGCAGATTTACTTGGGGAGAGCTCAGTGAGAAGGCCCCAGGGTGTCTCCACAGAGGACAGGTCTTGCTCACATACTGCAAGCAGCCTCTGCCTCTTCCATAAAGACAAATGTATAGCAAATAGAATACAACCCCACAGATTTGCTTTTAAACTTCAAGATAATTGGACCCGCCACAGAATTAAAGATAGAATTCCTTCAGGAGAGATGAGCCACCTGAAGTATTAGTCTTTCCCAAGAGAGCAGCCTTTAGAATTCCTTTCCTTTTGCCTTTAAGGTCCCTCTCTGTCACAGTGCTTGCAAAGAGCTCCCAAGAGCAGAGAGAAATCTTTGCCTCTGGGAACAAACCTCGCCAACTGCCTGTGCCCTTGTTTCTGTGCTCTCTTACATTTCATCTGCCTGAATTTCAGGAACTGTGGGGGTCCATGGTAGCTTACAGCACCTAAACAAGTGGGGTGAACCTTGAATGGAACATTATTGCAGAATAAATCTCTGGAATAGGGGCTGAGCATTAGTGGTAGACCCTGGGTGCCAGGGGCTGGCTGTGAAGGGGTTGCAATCAGATGTTCACAAGCACTGCATCATATAAATCTTGCATATTTGCTTGTGTGCTGCCAGTCATATTTTTCTTCATGCTTTCCATCGCTTTCCATTCATTTGGGGGATGAGTGGGATTTTCTGTACACAACCAGTTAAGCCCGTGCAAATAGTATTTGCATGAAGTTTGAGCAATATATGCAGCCATCTGGAAAGTCTGTTTGAGTCCAATCCCCACTGGCATCACCTTGCTCTGAACGTGTACGTGATCTTCATGTGGCTGTCTAGTTAGTAGGTCTGGTTATTTGAGTTGTGCTTTCTGGACGGGCTTCTTAGCACTACCTCTGCTTTTTCTCCTTCTTTTTTTGCTTGCTACTGCTTGAACTTTGCTGCCTGTCAAGTGGCTGCCTGGTGGCTTGTGGGAAATTTGAAGGAAACTTCAATGTCACTCCTTGTGCAGAAATGCTTCCTCTGCAAAATCTGCGCCCACTCATCAGAGGAAAGGCAGGTACCAAACTGTGCATCGGTGAGTCCAGAGCTCAGATGGCTGAAGCAGATGAACTAGAGGGAATTTGCTCTTTTCATGTGATACCCTGTCAGTCTGTAAGGATGTTTATTATCATTATTTCCTCGGGGGACACAATTTACAGCACCTGTCTTTTTGGCTCCTACTGTGTGAGTCACATTTCTTAAAACATTTATTCTTGTAATCTCTGTGTCGCATAAGAACACTCTATTTTGCCATTTTACTAGAAGAAGAACAGTGAGAAAAGCTTTCAATAACTCTTATGAGTGCATCTGGGCAAAATTTTCTCTGCAAATATTTTGTTTGCCAAAAATGCATTTCTGATCACTGAAGCTGTCTGTGCACTTTAAATCTCTTGGAGCAGAGGTGGAAAATGTTTTGAGCCAAAAAGAAAAAAATCCCCAAACCAAAAAAGGGAACATTTCTGAGAAGAGTTTGACCTTCATTAAAATTGTAGATAATTATGAAAGACTCAAATAACCTTATTAAAAAAATGGTGGGGGGGGAGGGGGAAAGGACAGTGTTAGAAGTTTTATCACCTTTGAGCTAAGTTAATGGGAGTACCTGGTGCCAGAAGAAATTATCATGTTCACCTGTATTTGCTGACTCTTGTTGCTTCCCTCACCTGATGCCAATGCTTATTTAACCCCACTGTACACCCTAACCCCCAAAATACTAATGCTACCAAAGCTTCACCACCAGTAGATGGTTTGGGGCAGAAGAGCACAAGCAGTGAGGGTTACACAGGAGTGGAGCCAACCCTCTTGGTGGCATCTTGTAGTTGAGCATACCTTTGCCTCCTCTGACAAAATTTTTCATTTTTACAAATCTGAAGACAATAAAAATCTATATTTTAAAAAAAACCCTCACTTAAATCACTTTTGAAATTCTTTATTAGTGAAACTGTAGACCTGTAGAACTTCAGGTTTTCTGTACCCTGACTCATGAGTACACTAAAATGTTTCAGCATTTTGTTCAAAGTAACCAGATGACCCATGGCACAGAAAGATCTTAAACAACAAACTTCTGAACCTTGGATTGGCCCCCAAACCACTGATGGTGGCTAGTTTGGCAGAATCCTTGGTGCTCTGAGCCTCACAGGTCTGGGAATTGCAGAAGCACAATGTTCCTGAGCATCCCAGGGAGCCACCCTGACAGGGATGTCTGAGGCAAGGGAATCTCTGGTCCCAGCTAGACTTGCTCAGACCTTCCCCAAACTGAGAATTGTTGCAGGGTTGAGCAGAGAGAACTAACTTCATCATCTGGGGAATTTCAGCAGTCTTGATTTTCATCTTGCATCTGAATTTAAAGAAGACTTAGGAATAAGAGTTGAATGAATCCAATTTCTCCCACAGCTCAAATAAACAAATTACATCGAAGGAAGGGAAACACCACAAGAAAGGGAAAAGATATAGAAAAAAATAGGGAAGTCAAATAAATGAGGCTTTCTCTGATCCCCAGTAACCATGATCCAGGTCCATCCAGGAGTCCTTCTCCATCCAATGATCCTTCTTGGAGAATTGTTCCAGAGACCACATCTATTTGGCAGGACTAGAACTGGGTGTCCCTGGGGGAGTGTTCATGGTCTCTCCTTTCCTCTGGAAGGAGTCCATGGCATCCCTACATCCTTGAGGTCCCACATCTCAGTGGACGTCGGCGAGACTTCCCGTCCTCCTGGATGTGGCCAAAGGCCGGGATTGTTCTCTCCCCTGTGGGAGAAGGAGGCAGGGAGGTGCGAAGGAGCTCTGCCAGCATCAGTGGGAATGGCCATCACCCCTTTTACCACCTCTGACACCCCTGCACCTCCTGCTTGCCTCCAGCAACCTGTTCCCTCTCTGGCCAGGCCTGTTTTCCACTTGGCAAATGACTGGCTTTCAGGCACAGTCAGTATTATTAGTTAATCAGCACGTTTAATACATTAGTGTGCACATATTTATCTGCATCCACTGAGCTTTGTGAGCTGCAACTCTTGCAGCTTGGGCTGGAAAATTAGTTTCCCAGCTGCGGAGGGTCGCTGTTCATTTATTTACAGTCCTTGGAGACCTCCTGAATGCAATGGCACAAAACAAAATGAGGCCTCTAATCCAAAAGCCAGGAAGCTTAAGCACCTGTAGAAACAGTTTTGCATTCCAAGGGGCAAATTATCTCTAATCTTGTTAAATGACTGCACTGCGAAACAATCACAAAATGCTTTTCTTCGATGGCCCATAACCAAACACAGGGGTCCATTACTGCTCCGTGCAGGGAGAGCCAGTAATCCTGCAGGAGGACACAGCTGATCCTGAACAAGGGCTGCACTCAAAAGGAAAGAAGGAACGAAATAAAGCTAGAACTGTTTGAGAACGGATGCTTCCAATTTTCTAAATTACAATAGCAACTTGTTGCCAAGCAATTACAGTGTTTCGTCTGTTTTTTCCTGCTTTGCCCCCCACCTCATTTGTTTTTCTTCAGCAGATGCTGTTTCTGAACTTTGTCATTCGTGTCCCTTTCCCCACCCCCTGTAATTTACAACTGATAATGAGCCACCATCCTGACATTGCTACTAAAAAAAAAAATAAAAGGGAAAGTGAGATGTCTCTGTGCCTGTTCTACCTGACCCAGCAGAAGCACCTTTGCAGATAATTTTAAATTGCTTTTTTAAGCAAGCTGCTTGGGTTTTTTTCTCACTACACAAAATAGATGCTGCATGTAACTTTGACAAAATACCAATAAGTATTTGTTCCACCATTAAAAAAGACAATGAAAAAATAGTAATTATGCTCTATGAAACTCCGGTCAAAGCCTAACAAATCTACAAATTAAAACAGGTGCTTAATTCAAGCAGGGCTTGCAGGAGTGGTGGAGCCAGGCTCACTGTGGTATCCTGCTTTCTGTGGGGATGGATGTGTTTTTTGTGACAGGGCAGGCAGCATGGACAGCTCATTACTGCTGGAGAAAATTCAGACCTGGAGAGAGTGCACTGGCGTGTCCCCAGGCCTGGATGGGGGGAATGCCATGGGGAGCCCCCTCCCAGAGTGCACCCAAACCCAGCAGTGAGGGCCCAGCCAGTAATAGCTCAGCTATGGCTTAGCACTGGAATGAGAAAATCTGATTTTCAGAAACCAGTTACCCCTCAATGAAACAGAGCCTTTGACCACCTGGTGTGGTAAAGACAGGGGACAGGTGCCCACCTGGGGTTGGCAGAAGGAAAGTTATGGACTGCAGGACTTCCCTCCCTGGGAAAGCAGGACTTTCCCACCTAACTGGGTAGATGGCAAACCTGGGGTGGCACCATCTTCCACTTTTGTGTACTCATCAGCATGCTTTTAGGGGAGTAGCTACACCTTGGGAACATGTAGAAAGTCATTCTATGACTCACCACTTCCCTGAAAAAAAAGGTACAACAGGTCAGCAGAACCTCATTTCTGGCAGGGTCACACTGCCTGGAAGAGTAAAACATTCCCCACTAAAGCTGAATTGGAGAGTTATTCCTTTTCTGAACCTATTTCTCCCCTGTCCCCTCACTGAGCAGCATCTCAGAACTCACATTATTGGTACAAATGCCACCTTGGGCCGGGTGCACAGGGAGTTCTGCAGGTAAAGGTAGATGTGACTTCTGCAGCTCTTCAGCTCCACCTGCTCATACAAACATGATCTGCTCCTTGTTCCCGCTGCTAAAGTATCTGAACTCAAGGACAGGTTTTTCTTGCTTTTGAGTCATTAGTTTTCCAATGCTCCTGCAGTGCTGGAACACTGGGTTTTGAGAAGAAATGAAGAGATAAATGGGGCTAATGGTGTTCATGTCTCTCAGAACTGGCTCGCCTAAGCTGGTGGAAATTAACTCAATGAAGCCTCATTGACCTACATCAACTGGGGGTTGAATCCCAGAGCAACCAAACTTTACACACAGTAAGGTATTAACCTCCAAATTAATGATGAGTGGGTTACATGCAGGGGATCAGGCCTTCATGGCCAGTTGGTGAATGTCAGAGGTGTGGGCACGAAGCAGGGACGCTGGGCAGAACAGGGTACAAGGAGAGGAAGAGATAACCTCCAGCACATCTGTTACACTCATCTGTACTTCACTTTTGTTTTTCAACCAGGTTGAATTTGCACGCACTCACCCCACACAATGATTGTGCTTTAAGCCCATCCTTGTTTTAAATGGAGTAATGATATAGGTTTCAAGCCTGTACAACCCCAGACTCTCCAGTTAGCTCTTTGGTACTTTATCTTCAGCTTTGGGACCCTGGTTTTATGCAAGATTGAGATTTTATGCAAAATTCAAGAATGGAATAAATAATCTTTACAGGCATATCTGGGGCAGACAACAGTCTACTATATCCCAAATTCTGTCCCTCCACAGTCTCTCAGAGCCTTCAGACTGGACAACTTCTGCTTTTTCCTCTGCTTTTCTGTCTCTTTTCATGTTATTCTCCATTTTCTTAAAGGACCTGAGAGCTAATAGATCACTTCAAAATGAATGCAATTGCTTCCCAGCAGTGAGATGCTGTGTTTCCTCTACACCGAATCTATGCACTGTTCCACTAGATAAACAGCACCAAATGTCATTTGAGAATCACATCCTGCTTTCATTCTCTCCCCTCCTCACATTCGAGGCTCTAGCTTTGTGTGAGAGTGATTCACTTTCCCACTGAATGCAGAGTGAAAGCCCATTTTCAGCACTCTCCCAACACCCGTGCACAACCAGCTATTCATTTCCAATGATCATTTGTATTTCTTTTGGAAGACCTTAAACACCACAGGGAATAAAAGGAAAACCATTCAAGTGAAAATAAGATCGGCAAAGACAATGCATTGCCCTGCTGTCAGTGCTTAGCTAAAGATGAATACATTTGAGCACCTTTTTTGCCTGGTTTTGCAACATAGCTGGGGTTTATGTGTGGTGTGTGTGTATTTGCTCATTTCCCTAAAAAACTGTTCAGCCACATAGTTCCTTTCAGCTAAGTTTTCAAGGATTCTCAGGGATATTCAGCACCTAGAAATTTTTTACGAACTTGCTTGAGGAGAAGAAAGAGACAGCATCGACAGAAGATGCAGCATGAGTAGAGCCCTTATGAAACACTGCAGAAATTCTGCAGAGTAACTCAGCCTGCAGGTACCAAACACAAACCCCAGGCTCAGGCTACCCAGAGACCTGATCTCTGCTCTTCAGAGTAAACCTTTCTCACAGCACCATACTGTGGCTCCAGCCTGAGCTATATGAGGTTACTTTGCTGCTCAAGAGATGTGGATGAAACCAGAATTTAATTCCAAAAGCCACAGTGTGGTCCCTGGTTGCCTCAATGACCAGAAAGAGGAAATTACTTTGGCCAGTTAATTCCTGTATTTCCAGACATATTCAGAGTAGAGTGGGAACTACAATGTGGATTTAGAAGTTAAAGCAAGTCCCTAAAGGATGTGAGGGGGAATCAAGGATAATTATGCCCACTTAGGAGAGACATACAAAGTAAGTCTTGGATGAGCCTTTGGAAAGGGTATAAAAGTCACTACGTGGAGGTCAGCAAGTGCCTCAAATATTCATCCAGAAGAATGATTTTGAGACAGTTGATAATGGGGCATTACTAAGGAAAAGGATATTCAGTGGAATATCCAGTGGAATTCAGCTCTCACCTCAGTAGAGAGAGTGCTATTGTAGGAATAAAATTAGCAGGTATGAAGACCTCATGAGAAATGAGCAACAGAGTTGGGGAGATATCTTACACTTGGATTCAGCACAAAGAGCAGATTCAGTGCATAATGGAAAAATGGTATGTGCTGGGATGTGAGACAGTAAAATGGATTTTGTGGAAAGGAAAAATTATTGCTGCAAGGTATTATCAAACAGATAATTTGATAATAAAAAGATTTTTGTCTGATGCAGGTAGAAAAACTATACTGGCCAGTAAAAGCGTTGAAATACCTTTATATTGATTAAAGAGTCATTAGCAATAAAATGGAGGGATTTAACTACCAAAGCAGGATGTAGCACTGGATGTTGCAAGGATAATAGAAGGATTTTGGAATGGCACTGGTTTTGGAATGCAGGTAATGAGGGATATGTTCTAGTCAGGAGAGGCAGAAACAATGATTAGAGGGAGAAGTAATACGGTACAGTGATAGTAGAAGAGACTGCCAGGGCACAAGAACTGCATGGGCAGAGCAAAACCCATTTGGGTCCAAGCAATATGGGGTAAGATGGCTAAAGACATTGAGACTGAGTCATTCCATCAATTTCCTATAGGTTCCTAGGCTGGAGTGTAAGCTGAGACTAACTTCCTATATGGAGGGAGAGGTAGAGAGGGAGACAGCCAGAGAGAGATCAATATGTACACAAGTGAGAACTGTATCGTTATGGAAGCTTTAATTCTGCTCACACACACTGGAAAATAAATGCTATCAAGAAAGGCCCATACAGCATGAGTGTAGTCTGACTCATTCATTCACTCAGTTATGCAACAAACACAAGATAATGAGATTTTAGGTTTGATTTCGTAGACAGTGAGACCTCTTGAGAACACAATGACTTTGGACCTGTGATCATGAGATGAATCCATGTAAATATAATGGAAGTGTTAAAAGAGTGATCTGCAGCTTAGGTTCAAAGGGGCAAATTTGTTGAAGAGCTCTAGGACTGTTGTGTGCAGGGTACTTTACAGGCAAGGGTGAAAAAAACCCCTTTGCTCTTGTATCTTGCTCAGGAGGGGGACCAGCGTTACAGAGGAAGGCTCCAGACTGAATCAAATGCAAGTTTCCCTTCAAACAGGACATTTTGACTGGGCAGAACAAAGGGTTACAAGGACTAAAACCATATCTGACCAGCAAAAAGGCACATCTTAGAGATCAGAAAGCATAGACAGCTTGTGAGAATTGCCAACTGTCAAGCTGAGCTGAACCTTGCAAGGGAAATTTAAATCAAAACCAGACGGGTTTTCAGCTGGAGGAGGAATAGGAGAGAAAGAACATGGAGATTAAAAATATGGCACCAAAACTGGATAAATGCTTTGCCTCAGGATGCAGTTCTGTGAGATACGGTGAGATGGCTTAAAAAATTACTGGTGTCTGCCAGCAAGCAGAGGCTCTGCTGTGCTTTCCCATCTCCCCACCACGGTGACGAAGCCTCACCCCATGTCCTGCGCCAGCTCTTAACCCCTTAGCAAACCACCCCAGAAAAACATGTGGCTAGAGTTTTTCTGCTGCTTTGGCAAGTTGAATCATCTTGGAAAACTGATCCACAAGTACCCAGGTTGGTGCCAGGGATCAGTGAGGCCATGGGGAGGTGAAGGAGGAGAGAGCTCCTTCCCCTTGCAGCCTGGTTCAGCTGCCTGTGACAGCATCACTTTCCTCTTGGTTAAGGACTTGGGTGAATTTGCAAATGAAAGGAAATGAGGATGAGGGTGTAAAAATGGGAATGACCACATAGGAGGAGGAAAAGAGACTTGGGGACAGATAGACTCTGTCCCCAAATTCTGGAAGAAGAGTGTGAATTGGCTAGCTCAGTAGCAATGATGCATTCATTCAGTCATGGGTAGTTCATGTTACTGGTAAATAGGATCTGGGCCCCATGGCTAAATAAGAAAAGCAGGAAGAGAATGAGATGTTTTGGGTGACTATAGAGCCGTTAATTTGACCTCAAAGTTATACTAGGTTTTATAATAATTTTTTGAAGGAAAAAAACCTGACCACATAGAAATTAAAAGAAAATGGGATAAAAGGCAACCAGTTAATCACAAGTATATTGTATCCTTTTCACCTACTGTGTGAGCTGATCCTCTTTATTCAATCCTAACACAGAAGCCAGGAATTGGCTCGTTTTCTTCCGTCAGGATTGTTTTATTCATTGGCCATTCACCAAAAATAAAAAAAAATCCTATTTCAATAGCTTGGGAAATGGATGTTCAGCAACATTCACTGTAGCTCACTGGGTTTCTAAGGGCCTTACAAGCAGTGGCTACAACAGAATGATATATCTTGGTGGTACAGTGGTGCTCATGGGTGCTGTCAGTACACCCTGCTCTTGCAGAGTAAAAATCCCATCCCATCACTGCTGTGTCTTTCAAAATGTCCTTCAAAGTACAGCAGAGCCCTCCAAACAACATCTATAATTATGTGTTCTTCCCCGGGCTCCCCTCGGTTCTTTATTACTAATTTTGAAGGATTTTGCTCAGAAAGGTCTTTATACTCTGCAGGCACTGCTGAATTGGAATGGGAAGCAGGGTTTCTTCTCATTGTAAGGTAGGCAGGGCTGCCTTCCAGTTTCCCAGCTGCAGAGATTTATAGCCACTACCAGATTCACTAGGTGGCCAAGGTTTTATAACCCAATTGAACAGAATAAAACCATTTAGAATGAAAGCAATTTGATGCAGGACTCAATGACTTTCAGGAATTTGATGTATTACTGTGATCATGAAAGCTACAAATTATATATATATGTATATATTTGACAAATCACTTTCAAAAACAATTTAATTATTTGGAATGATTTAATCAGGGTTGACAGGCCTGCAAAGCATCTCTGGGAATGAGGCAGAAAACCTTGAAGTGTATGGAAGATTTTCAATCTGTGTTAAATCCTGTTCCAAAGAGAGGAGTTTGGTATCCTTCCCAAGGCTTCAAACTCCCCTGAATACCAATTTCCTTGGAGGATCTCCTGGGTTAGGCTCACATGGGCCTGTCTGAGGCTCNGGCAGAACAAAGGGTTACAAGGACTAAAACCATATCTGACCAGCAAAAAGGCACATCTTAGAGATCAGAAAGCATAGACAGCTTGTGAGAATTGCCAACTGTCAAGCTGAGCTGAACCTTGCAAGGGAAATTTAAATCAAAACCAGACGGGTTTTCAGCTGGAGGAGGAATAGGAGAGAAAGAACATGGAGATTAAAAATATGGCACCAAAACTGGATAAATGCTTTGCCTCAGGATGCAGTTCTGTGAGATAGGGTGAGATGGCTTAAAAAATTACTGGTGTCTGCCAGCAAGCAGAGGCTCTGCTGTGCTTTCCCATCTCCCCACCACGGTGACAAAGCCTCACCCCATATCCTGTGCCAGCTCTTAACCCCTTAGCAAACCACCCCAGAAAAACATGTGGCTAGAGTTTTTCTGCTGCTTTGGCAAGTTGAATCAGCTTGGAAAACTGATCCACAAGTGCCCAGGTTGGTGCCAGGGATCAGTGAGGCCATGGGGAGGTGAAGGAGGAGAGAGCTCCTTCCCCTTGCAGCCTGGTTCAGCTGCCTGTGACAGCACCACTTTCCTCTTGATTAAGGACTTGGGTGAATTTGCAAATGAAAGGAAATGAGGATGAGGCTGTAAGAATGGGAATGACCACATAGGAGGAGGAAAAGAGACTTGGGGACAGATAGACTCTGTCCCCAAATTCTGGAAGAAGAGTGTGAATTGGCTAGCTCAGTAGCAATGATGCATTCATTCAGTCATGGGTAGTTCATGTTACTGGTAAATAGGATCTGGGCCCCATGGCTAAATAAGAAAAGCAGGAAGAGAATGAGATGTTTTGGGTGACTATAGAGCCGTTAATTTGACCTCAAAGTTATACTAGGTTTTATAATAATTTTTTGAAGGAAAAAAACCTGACCACATAGAAATTAAAAGAAAATGGGATAAAAGGCAACCAGTTAATCACAAGTATATTGTATCCTTTTCACCTACTGTGTGAGCTGATCCTCTTTATTCAATCCTAACACAGAAGCCAGGAATTGGCTCGTTTTCTTCCGTCAGGATTGTTTTATTCATTGGCCATTCACCAAAAATAAAAAAAAATCCTATTTCAATAGCTTGGGAAATGGATGTTCAGCAACATTCACTGTAGCTCACTGGGTTTCTAAGGGCCTTACAAGCAGTGGCTACAACAGAATGATATATCTTGGTGGTACAGTGGTGCTCATGGGTGCTGTCAGTACACCCTGCTCTTGCAGAGTAAAAATCCCATCCCATCACTGCTGTGTCTTTCAAAATGTCCTTCAAAGTACAGCAGAGCCCTCCAAACAACATCTATAATTATGTGTTCTTCCCCGGGCTCCCCTTGGTTCTTTATTACTAATTTTGAAGGATTTTGCTCAGAAAGGTCTTTATACTCTGCAGGCACTGCTGAATTGGAATGGGAAGCAGGGTTTCTTCTCATTGTAAGGTAGGCAGGGCTGCCTTCCAGTTTCCCAGCTGCAGAGATTTATAGCCACTACCAGATTCACTAGGTGGCCAAGGTTTTATAACCCAATTGAACAGAATAAAACCATTTAGAATGAAAGCAATTTGATGCAGGACTCAATGACTTTCAGGAATTTGATGTATTACTGTGATCATGAAAGCTACAAATTATATATATATGTATATATTTGACAAATCACTTTCAAAAACAATTTAATTATTTGGAATGATTTAATCAGGGTTGACAGGCCTGCAAAGCATCTCTGGGAATGAGGCAGAAAACCTTGAAGTGTATGGAAGATTTTCAATCTGTGTTAAATCCTGTTCCAAAGAGAGGAGTTTGGTATCCTTCCCAAGGCTTCAAACTCCCCTGAATACCAATTTCCTTGGAGGATCTCCTGGGTTAGGCTCACATGGGCCTGTCTGAGGCTCTATGCAGCAAAATGAAAGTGGCATAGCAAAATAGGCATCTACCTTTGACACCCTTGGCCAAATATAATTGACACCAATGTCTTCAGGACTACTGGCTATCCCAGCAGCACTGACAAGACTTGAACATCCATTTTTAACTCTGGAAAAAATTCCCAGATTTTTTTTGTTGCTGCTGCTCCATCTCCCTCCCATGGTTAGATGGGCTTTTTGGCAATGGTGGACTTCACACTCCAATCTCCTCGTATTTCAGAAGCTCAGGTGTCTGGTTGTATTAAATATTTCAGGTTGCAATTCTCCTGTGAATCAGACTCCAAGGAAGGCTTGCATAGTGCTTTCAGTTCAATCAAAACTGTGATGCATTGATGAACTAAAAATTAGCTAAATAGACTTTCCTGAGTTAAGTTTAAGCAATCTGAGCTTAACCACATTTCCAGGGTCTGCTTTCCAGGCCATTTTGCCATGGGAATGGGTACCAGTCCTGCTGCTCTCACAGAATGGACATTTCCAGAGTGTGTTATAAGCCTCTGTCCTCCCAAACTGTTCTGAGCACTGGCTCTGCACTGCTGGAGGGAAGTATGTGTCCTTTTGCTCCAGGAATGGAGATATTTGGAGAGGCTGTGAATGCTCATCATAGTGGTACAAACTCTTAATCCCCAACAAGTTTGCTATTGCAAAATCATTTGGTGAGAGACAGAAGAGATGAGTCTGGTGTCTGAGAGCAGACAAATAGACATGAAAATTAGGGATTAAAAGCTATGAATGACAAGGAAATATCTCAACAGGAACCTTATCTCCAGCACTGGAATGTCTCTCAGTACAAAAACAACTGCTAATGAATTCTCTCCATAGAACCAAACGCCTTGGCTGCTCCCACCCGGGCTCCTGCAGCTCGCGCTTCCCCGCAGTTTTCCTTTGCTTTATTGCTTTCAGATGCTGCTGGTGTGAGCTGCTGTGGTGGCTGTGTCACTGCCACCAGCACGGGGGAATGTGGCTCCGTCTGAGCGGCTGCGAGGCGTCAGCCCAGCCTCTCCAGGGGCCGTCTGACACCGCAGCAGAGCTGCTGCCTGCAGCCACACAGCCCTTCCCTGCTGCTCAGCAAGAGCAGCCCCAC
>WBNQ01033800.1:0-50125 GCA_013401375.1 Spizella passerina | reverse complement strand
AATTATAAATTTAAACTTATTGGAGCATTCTAGAGCTTTTACTTTATGGTTTTTCTCTCCTTTATTTTGGGTATTTTTGTAAATGTAAATCACTCTCACTCTAAGCCCAGGAGAGGTTGGCTGCTATTCTATCTAGTTATTACAAGAGCATTCGGAGACTTGTGGCATGAGAGGAAAGATGGAAAAAATAAAGCACAGAACCCATAAAGAATAACTGTTAGTTGTGGAGGAAGAGAGCTGGCAGATGACTGGCTAATGTGTGCACAATGTGCAGCTGAAAGCAGGCAAACAACAAGCACAGAGTAGGTAGGATCAACACTATGGTTTCACCTGTCTCTGCTGCAACATTTAGCCCGTGGCTGCTGGTGTCAATTGGCAGGTGCAGGCAGTCAGTGAAACCTGGGCTTTCTCACATCCTGCAGCAGAGACCCCGTGCAGAACACCCCACAGCAGTTCTTGCTAAAGCACTGTGGAAGATAGTGCTGCTGAGGGAGAAATAAACCCCAGCTCAAACGTGCTTCTTGTGGTAGGACTGCATTCTTCAGTCCCATACCAATCACAGTTTTTAATTGCTCACATCAATCATTGCTTTTCTGCTCAGGAGCCTGTGATGCAAAACCAGAAGAGGGTGGAACCTGGGTTCAGTTTTGCCATTTTTCTCACTTAGCCTGTTGCATCAGTGTGAGAGCAGCCATGCTTTTTGTACTTCATGGATTGGAGACGTGTGTGGGGATTTAAGTAGTCAATGACACCTTAGGGATAGGTAGCAACACACACCCTGCCTTGTGAGGCTGCCCTTGCCTATCTCCATCTGGCTTGCAGGGAAATTGCCTCTGGGTTGGTGGCTAGAAGAGACTTACTGTGAGGCAGTGTTTAGATTTGGGATAAAATAGCTGGTGAATGAGGTAGGTGTGTGGTCCATGTGGGATTGAGGGCAGGCAAGCTGTGGACTATCATGTGGAAAGAAGGACTGGATGCAGCATGGGATTTTATGTGACTTTCCTTAGGATTAGGAGTAGGTTGGTTTTTGAGCCATTTATGAAGCTCTGATGAAGAGACTGCAGGGCATTGAAAGGAGCTCTTTCTGAATATTCATTTTGCTAAATACTTTATTTCTGTCCTTAAGCTTAAGGCCATGCAAATTCTAGCCTGTTTGACACTGTGTTTGTCATATGTACAGACATTTGGGTGAAAAACATAACACTACATTTTCAACCAGTGTTCAGATTCTGCCTGATATGCACTTTAAAAAAAATATGCAAACAATTTTGAAGTCAATTTATCCCTAGGCTATGTTAAAAAATATGAAAAAGATGCAGCAACACTTATATTTGGAATCAGTTGAACCCTAATTTAGCTGTTCAAGTGTTTGGTTACTTTAAGAAATAGACTTTTGAGTAGTTATCAGAGTTAACAAATCTTAAAACCCCAAGTATGCTTCCTTAAGTCCATATGGGTTGCCTGTGTACTGAGCATAGATGAAAGGAAATGGTAACAAACTGGCCTTCCTACACTGAAGAGGTTTGATGGAGGCTTGCTTGTCCAGAGTAGAGCACCCAGTGCCTTGGCAAACAAGTGCTGAGGGTTTCACTGTAGGGGTGATGGTGGAAATCAGTGTTATGGGCCAAGGAGGTATAGAAGTGCAGAGGAACTGCTCAGAAATATGGTGAAAAGTGGAGTTTGTGGACATGTAGTACATGCTTTCCAAACTGTGATGGATGTAGGCTTCTCTCACACTAGATAAAATAATGAAAAATTCATAAGCACAAGAAACTCATTTTCTGGGACAGTAGAGGTGCAATTAGATTAATATTCAGAAGATTGTAGTCCCCACCTGGGATTTGAACTCTGGATTAGAAGATTAAAACTGGATCACCATATGCTGCTCAATCTCTGTGTGTAATTTGGTAGTTGTTCCTCTAAATAATTAATTAGATAATGCTCCCTGTCAAGTAATCAGTTTGGGGTTCATTCCAGGAGAAGTAATATAAAGTCCATCAAGCCAGAGAGGATTTTATTAGGACAACCATGATTAAAGTTTCAAACTCTAAATGAGAACTTCTTAATTATGCTGTTCAAACTGCAGAGGGAGAAAAACTTAGTGTATTGAAAGATTACAGAAGTCACCTCTATTTTCTTTGATTTTGTCTCAGAGCAGAACAAGAAGAAAATTCACATCTTTCTCTTGGAAAAGTGAGTTTGACAAGCCTTGTGGAGTTATGAGTGGCAGACCTGAAAGCACAAGAGGAAATCAGTCAAAATATTTTTAAAAAAAAATACCTCTCCTAGTTTTGATGACACCATTTCCTTGAATGCAGGGCTGTGTTAGGCATTTTCCAGTCGCTTTATAGCATTTATTGTGCTTCAGCTGAAATGATACAGAGCAAAGTTAAGTCAGCACCTTTGCCTCTGATTAAGAACTTTCTGCAAAAATCCAAGACTTTCAACAAAGGAAATCCAGTCTAAAAAAGTCTTTATAAATATCCCAGTACTAATTGCAGTTTTAATAAAAAAATGACTGAAAAACCAGAAACCAAAGCAACTATGAGGGGTAAAACAGCAAAGTGGGGCTCACTGGGGGTTACTGTTGAGCCTAGTACTTACTTCTCTATAAATGACCTAAAATAATAAGAGAAGAATACTTACACATCAATCAAAATCACAGATGGTATCCAGAGGCTTCAAAGAAAGCAGAGACAACAGATATACCATCAAATAAACTAGAGTTTAGAGAAAAAAGGAGCATTCAAGGACAAGATGCAACTTTGATACATGTAAAGTTCTTTTGTGGATTAAAAATGTAAATGTGTTCACAGGAGAGCACAGACACTGATTTCATCAGGAGACAGGGACAGTTTTAGCATCTCACATCCTGTAACCAGGGGCAATTAGTTTAAATTCTGTTTAACAGCAGTTTTTTGGTCTTATGAGCTCTGTGCCTGAGGTCTGCAGAGAAAGCTGCAGGATTTTGTTTTCAGATGCTGCTGGATTAAGAGAGCAAAACTTTTTGCATTTCTTGTTCCCAGTTTTGTCAGTACTTGTATTTTAAAAGGATGAGGTTTGGCTGATGTTATGTTTTGACATTGGTGGGAGACTTGCCCTTTATCAAAAGCTTAAAAAAATCAGTTTGCCAGTGAAACTTGTTGACTTTGTGTCCGTGTTTGATGAGGCGGGTCTGTCTGTAGCGAAATGTATCTTTATCCACCTGTGTGTGATGTTTGCTTCCATATCTGCAATGTAACCTCCTTGTTTTGATTTGGCACACATAGGGCTGATTGGAAAAGCTGTGGTATTTAGCACAGGGCTGTAAAACTCTATGAGTTTGTTATCCTTGGATAAAGGACAAGCAAATAGTGCTCTGCCAGATGAGCAGGTAGCCAAGAAACAGATGACCAAACTGATTTCTGGGTAGCAAAGGACATTGACTGAAAAAGGGCACCAGTATTTATAAAAGGAAAGAGATAATTTTACAAGCAGCCTTTCTTTGATTACCAGAGAAAGACAGATGTAACTTGGCTGCAGGAACCAGAAGAGATGGGGCTTCAGCAAAACCCTGGAGTTTCTGTGACCACCAAACATATCCAAAAAAGTGATGGAAAAACTGAGGCAGTGATTCAGATGCTGCTATTTTTCTATTTGATTTTCTGTATGACTTTGTTTCATGCATTGACTCAATAATGTGATTTTTTTCTCTTTAGACAAAAATGGGCAAAATTTTATGTGCTTCTATTTCTGTGGATCCCTGAAAAATGAAACAATAAACCAGTACATCTGTAAAGGTAGCTGCATGTACCAGAAACTTGGGAAGTATTTTAGTGGAAATATGGAGGAAATCAGGCTGTGAAATGAAGCTGCTCATGGTCTAGGATTATTGTTGTCCTCCCAGGTAAGGATGTGCACATTACTGCATGACAATGTCTAAGGCTCTGGGCAGCCACTGCAGTGGCCATGAGAAGTTGAGTAGTTATATAGGAAATAAACAAATAGGGTTATTATTAGTAGTAGTTGTAGTAATAGTATTATTATTAGTAGTATTACTATAATTATTCATTTTTATTATAGCTTTTTATAGTTTGACAAATAGTCAAAGCACTGTTGCTGCAGGAATGAATACACCTTTGCATTTAACATGGTTATCTCAGGGCAAGACTGGTAATAATCAGAAGGGCCTATGGTTCAAGTCTGCCATTATTAGCCCAAATTCATAAAGGTTTGAGGATCACTAAGTGGGACTGAGTCATTTCACATATTAAACCCTAAATTTTGATCCTTACTTGCCATTCCTTAAGCTAGCTCTTTATACATACAGATTTTCACTCTTCTGTTCACCAAGTATTAAATATTTTATTTCTGCGCACACAAAGCTGTTAGAGCAGTGGTTTGAAACCAAGCCTCTATACTTCTGATCAAATTTCCCAGTCACTGGTTAAAAGATCAGGCAGCTTCTCTCTAGTCCACTGATTTTTTTAATCACTTTTTATCCAGGAATATGACTGCAACAGGAAGGGAGAGGAACATCCTGAGCATAAAGCCTGCAGCAGGATGGTTGGGATAGCAAGTGAGACCTGTACACAATTTAGTAATTTGGCTAAAATGGAAGTCTCCTGCTTCCCTGTCACACAGGCAATGACTTTCCCTGTGTTACACAGGCCTGAGTACAATGTACAGCTGCAGTGCAGGAGAGGACTCCAGGCTAGAAGGTCCAACCTGATGCTAATCACAGAATCCTCGAGGTTAAAAAAGACATTAAAGATCAAGGCAAGCTGTAAGCCTAGCACTGCCAAGTCCACCATAAACCCTGTCCCTGATGCCACATCTACACATTTTTTTCAGTATCTTCAGGGCTGGTGACTCAACCACTTCCCTGGGCAGACTCTTCTGCAGCTTGACAAACCTTTTAGTGAAGCAATTTTTGCTAATATCCAATCTAAACATCCCCTGGCATGGCTTGAAGCTAGTTTAAGTGTGACTCAGGTGTGGCCACACGAGCAGTGGGCTCCCAGGCAGGTGTCTCTTTGAGGTGTCTCTCAGCAAGCCCTGGAGCATCCTTGCTCCCAGCTCTGCTGTTCCAAATCCAGTGGAGGTGGCACCCAGCAGCCAGGCACCAGGAAGGCAGATACTGCAATGGCTGCTGCCACAAAACCTGAGTCCTTTAATGCATCTAACCCATGGCTCTCTGATTTACAGTGCAGATAACAGTGTAGAAGGGATGCTAAAAGCCAGCAAATTACTTAGGCCATGCAGTAGCAGAAGGAAGGTGAGGATGGCAGACCTCTCTACAATTGCATTTTGCTTGCTTTTCATTCTTCACAACAAGGGGACATCTGTACAGTGGGATGGAAATTCTCCCCATTTTCAGGATGCCACTTCCAATGCAAATTTTTGTTATTTTCCTCCTCGAAACACTTCTCTTGTTCCATGTTTTCTGGGTGCTCTGTGGACTGTGCAGATTTGGCTGTGAGATGTCCATGCTCACCTCCCTCCTGCTGGCAGGGAAGGAGTGTAGGCTGCAAGGAGCCACAGAGGAGTGGGGCTGGCAGCATGGATGTGGCCCAACAAGCCTTGCTCTCAGTCATCAACCTGCATTTTTGAAGCAGAGGTTATGAATGTTGGCCTTTCTTGTGTTTTCTGGAAATGGCTGCTGTGAGATTCCCAGTCCATCACAGCATTACCAGGTCACAAGCAGAGACTTGGTGTGCTCTTGCTTCTGCACAGCATGTGCTCCTGCACGATGAACCTCATTTCTGCAAACCTCTATAAACGTTTGGTTGTACATTTTGAAATGTACTCAATTTTGTAATATCTATAATTCTATAACTTTATTCCATAGTGTTATAGAAGGAATTTGACCACTAGCTAGCTGTTTGAATGGCTGAACTGTTGTTGAAATTATAGTTTCACCTTTAGTGATAAAGGACCTCTGAGTGATTTCATGTGCTGTTTTGGCCTACAGCTGTTAACAGATTTCAAAATCACCATTTTGATAAAATATCTCAAGGAAGATTTTTTTAAATTGCAGATTCATTTTTCATATTTTGTTTTTCTCTAGTCATTATAGCAAATCTAGATGGTTTCAATTTAAAGTATCTTAACTTGGCAGGGCAACATAATCATAAGATGAGGAAGTTTTATAATAGTATAAAAATTTAATAT
This sequence comes from Spizella passerina, assembly GCA_013401375.1. NCBI lineage: Eukaryota > Metazoa > Chordata > Aves > Passeriformes > Passerellidae > Spizella > Spizella passerina. The sequence continues at coordinate 43,972 of WBNQ01033800.1, read as the reverse complement.
AAAAAAAAAGCAAACGCTTATTGTGAAAAAAGCCCTATTTATTTTAAGTGAAATGACAGGCTTTTCTCGTATATTTAGCCTACATTTTAAATCACTAACTAAGGGCTAACTATATTGCATAATTAAGCAAATCCTAGAAGGTTCCAATTGTTTTATTGGGACTTGAAATGTATTTCATGCTTTCTAGAATGTTTTCTATGACTATTGGCTTCTTCTAAAAGAAGGAAGAAGCACTTGGGAATAGAGAGCAGTGAACCCATATTAAACCTGAGTTGAACTATGTTCTTCAGAGAAGTACTGCATTATTTTTAAATTATGCATTCATGGAAACACCATAATCTCACCAGAACTACTGGATCATGTTGTTCTAGGGCTTTCTGTGTTTTCTGAAGTCACTGCCTCTCAGTCTAAGTGCATCACTCTCTTAAATTGATCTCCATATAAAAGCTGTCCATATTTTTAGAGTTACAGCCATAAGCACCCTGGCATAGAAGCAAATACTTTGCTTGTTTCAGAAAAATTATCTCCTTTTCTGAATATTTTGTCAGGACCTCTTGCAAAGAGTGAACACAGAGTCAGCAGAAGCTCCATCAAATGATGTCTTTGCCCTCTCAGTGGGTGATGTACTTGGAAGTGAGAGAAGATTTTCAAAAGGTTTCATGCTATATCAGTGTCTGTAAGTTCAGGTTCACAAAAGCATTTCTCATTGGTCTAGAAATCTCAGACAACATCTTTGTTTTATCTGCTACATCATCTCCAGCCCTGCTGAAACATCCTGAACATAAGGTAGTTGGATATTTCTGGTTTTGAACTCTAAAGATGAGGTCTCCAAGAAGCATCAGATAATGAAAGAGAAGTAATTTCATCTTTGGAAATTAGGAGGGTTTTTTGTGTTTCTTTCAAAGTTCAAGTATTTTTCATGCTTTGAGTATCAAGTTCTGTATTTTATGTATCTCTATATCACATTTCTTCACTGTGCATGTGTCCAAGCACCGGAACAGGTTGCCCAGAGAGGTTGTGGAGTCTCCCTCACTGGAGATATCCCAGAACTGTCTGGATGCATTCTGTGCCCTGGGATGATCCTGCTTGAGCAGGGAGGTTGGACCAGATGACCCACTGTGGTCCTTTCTAACATGACCCATTCTGTGATTTCTGACTTATTGCTCAGTGCCATAAATATATTGAGTAACTAGGCTGAGCAAGGCAGAGCCACCTCAGAAATATTCCTAAAATAATGACATAAAACCAATTTTATGTGCTGGATATTTTGAGGGGTCAGCTTGATTAGCTTGACATAAGACAAGTTCAAAAATTACAAAGAATAAGTGGTCGAACTTCAGCAGAAATTTAAATGTAACAGAAATTTCTGTCTGTGTTTCCTCAGTGGCACTCCAGCTGGGACACCGCATGCAAATATCAAAGAGCTTCTTAGGGTGAGTTGTGAAAAACTGGCCAGGAAAAACAGTAGGCTGGCACTGGTAGGCTTGATCTTTAAATTCTTGCTTTTCAAATTACTGCTGAATCTAGAGGGCCATCAAAAAGGGTCATCATTGCTGAATCTTTATCTTTACAATAAATTTGGATTTTATTCCAGAGGATGCTGGGGCAAAAATTTTGCCATAATGACAATTGCAGAGTTCTAGTTTCCAATAATAATATTAAATGCAGAACACAAAGAGAAACTCAAACCATGCTTGAAAGCGCTTTATCAGCACAAGACATTCAAGACAAGAAAATATTGATTTGAAAAATGGGAATTGATTTACCTGCTCAGTAAAAAGTCTTGGAAAACATGAAAACTACAGCTCATAGAGAAAGAGAGAGCAGCTATTCAGTGCCCTCTGTGCCTTTTATTAACAAAGGGTTTGGGGCACCCTTCCTACCACTACAATAGTGCTTGGTGCTATACAAATTTGGGGGTTTGGGCTTTTATTTTGGGTTTGGTGGGGTTTTTTTTGTTGTTTCTTTGGGGGTTTTTGGGTGTTTTTTGGTAATGTACTGCATGGAGATGACTGAGCAATACCCCTCTCTTGAGATATCTGGGCTTGTACATTTTTATGCCTGGAATATTGTCTTGGCATCCTTGCCTTTATGCAAAGTGAAGTGAAGCATTGGCTCAAAACTAACTTAGCTGCAAGAAAGGCAGTTTTATTTGTAATTGAAATTAAGTTAATGTATGCACTCTGACATGTCTCAAGGCAAATGAAATTCTTTGTTTTATGTAAAATATTTACATAATCTTCTACGCCTTTTGCATCTTGTTGTCATTCCACCTTATATTTCTATGTTTCCTCTATCTCAGAGAACACAAAAATGGAAAATGAAGCTAAAAAGCTTTAAAGAAAAGCTTTAAAAATCTTATGTTTGCATTCTGGAAAATGGCTCATTAATTACAGCTGGAAATATGAGATGTGAAAGGCTGCCAGCAGAGTCAACTCAGGTTTGTGACAATGATCATTTTATGACTTGCATCATGTCAGTCTCCCAGAAGATTCCCTCCTGCTCACAGAATAAGTGAATAGTGAGTAAATGACTTCTTACAGTTGCCAGGTATCTTGGAGCACAGTGTGGTGTACTAAAATCATGTTTATTTCCATATTCTTGGATCTAGTTTTTATGTTTATTTCTATATTCTTGGATCTAGTTTTAGTTTGCCTGCCTGGCATCAAAACTGTGAAAGGAGTGACCCCACATTCCTGCTCCTTGTTTTGTGTTTGAGGATGATACAGCTGAAGCAGGTGGACATTGCACTCCCATCTATCACAAGTCTTATTTGGGCAGGCTGAGGGGACAAGGGGTTTGGAAAAGCAAAGTTCCCACTAATGCTGAGAGCATTCCCACCTCTCTTCATGTAGGCAGGGACCTGTTAGAATGGGAGACAAACCAACCCTATTCATGAGGAGGGTGGCTAAGTGGCAGGGTGGAGTAATCAAAATAAGAGGGTAAGACAGACCCCAAACCCCTGAAGACTAAATGGAAACATATTCTGGGCTTAGGAAGATATTGAATATTGAGGGCCAAAAAAGTAGTAGAGGAAAAAATTAATGATGTTTCATCTAGTAGAAATAAATAATTGCATCGAATAAAAGATAAATCTTTTATTCCAGTCTATACAGGTTGTCAATACCAACATATTCTCTCATTTTTATTGCTATTATTTAATAACTCTTAAGTAGGAGTAGCTGCAGATGAGAGCAGTTGTTCCTTCTGTGGCTGCATTTTGTTATTTTGATTTTCTTTAGTTAAAAATGTGAAATATGAGTTGATCTGACACTATAATACATTGCTACATCATGCTAGTAACTCCATCATGGCAGGGCTGGGACCTGCAGAGTGTGCAGAAGTGTAAAGTCTCGATTTAGATAAATGAAGTACTTATGTGCAACAGTGCTTGCAACAATAATGTTATCTGACAACGACAGCTAATGCATATGGTACAATTTTTATGAAATGTATGAATCATCTGTCTTTGGGGAACTCATTGTAACTTCCTTCTCCTGATTCTGTGTTAATGTAGCAATATAATTTCTGTTTCTCTCGCATTTTTCTCAATGGAAAAGGAGCAGCAAACACCAGCACTTAATAATCACAACTTTCAGAATGCAGCACGAGCTACAAAAGCATACAAATAGGATGGGAGCATGCAGAGTTATGGAGGAAAGAACAGCGTGTTCCTCAAAATCTGCAAGCACCCCTTTGGAGAGTGCTGTGAAGGAGAACTGCCATGGAGGTTGGTACCAGTCTGTGTGCCAAGGCTTGCTGTGGATTATTCTGGACCAGTGGCTTCCCCAGCAGTAGATGCTATTGAGATTTCTCACACAGCTTTCATACTCCATCCTTTGGAAAGATCCTTGGAACGTGTTCTGGCTATCAGGGAGGGAAATTTTGGGGTGGGCTGCTTGCCTGGTGCATCACAATCTGGGCAGAATGGATACCTTTGGATTGCTACAGTTCAGCTAGCAATTGATTTTCTCTGGACAAAGGATTAGGGTTGCCAAGACAGTTTCTTGGCCCAGTTACCATTGACACTGTGGGCTCCCCCTGAAGGCCATGCAGGCCTATCTGGGGATGCCTTCAGCTAGCACAGGGTGGGTTGATCATATTGTCTGAGCAGGGGTGTGTGTGTGATTGTGTGTGTCTTTCATTTGTTCATCCCTGCAAATAGACCATAGAGCCAGTTCCAGATAAAAACCTTATTGAAAAACTATGATTACATTTTTCCAGGAAAATTATAAAAATTGAGGGTAAGACAGACTATGTTTTCTTTTTCTGAAGGACATTTACTAATGCTTTTCCAGATTGAACAAGGAAAACCTACTCCTTTTAATTCCACATCTACTAAGGTAATGGCTACCAGAGTAGAGCAAGAGTGGCATAACCCAGGAATGCTTGGCATTGCAAAATCCCAAGAGGGTTGAAATTTCAGCAACCTTTTCCCATTAAAAAAATAGCCCAAATTTCTTTTTCTGAAGGACACATTTTAACAAAGAGTAAGTGTGGTTAGAAAAGAATTGATAGTGCTTACTGTGGTGTAACATTTTCTAGATTGAACCAATTGAGATTTCAGAAAAGCCTGAATGTAATTTGGGCATTTATACTGTGGACTGCAAAGCCTGTGAAGTCAGTGCAGTCCTTCTGTTGTCCCAGTGGTCTGTGAATTAGGGACTTGCTGGAGATCTGGATTAGCCTGGCTGCATGCAGAAAACATTCTTGCGTGTTCAAATCCTATTTCATCTTTCTCATGTCTCATTGTCCCCTGAGCCCCATTGCCTGTTTAAGGATCATAATGACAAGAACTGCAAATAAGCCATGTTTTTAAAGTTGTTTAATTTTTTCATATGTGGAAAACACAGGGATGACTAAAAGAGTAGTGATTAAAGCCTCAGGTTGAATGTAACCAAGTTTCCCTGATTTCTAGTAAGACTAATCAGAAACACTTCCTTTTTGTTTGTTACCTTTTATTGCTTAACTTTAGTGATGTATCAAAGCATGCATTTGAGACAGTCTCTGCCATGCCACTACTTCTTGAGAGCAGATTTAATTTCACTTTGGTGAGGAAATTCAGTGTGCCTAACATTGGTGCTGAAATCCTCCATGCTGTCAAAGACTGGAAAATAATCTCCTCCCTATGCCTTCTGCCACATACACAGATGTAAAAACACATCCTGGGGCAAAATCACAAGCATGCCAAATCCAGCAGGGCCATTAAGGTCAGGATGGAATAGCACATACATTTGTCATATATATATATATATATATATATCTGTATCTATCTATATAAATATATAGCTCCAGTACAGGTAGGATTTAAAGTAAGAAGAAAAAAAAAGTAAAAACAAAGCTGGTAATTAAATTAATTTATGTTTTTGAATGAAGAACAACTAGTTACCACCAAAGTTATCCAGAGGATAAGCTAAATGTTCTACTTACCACTTTGATATATTTGATTTCTTCAAACTGGATTTGTTCTAGTTTTTTCATTAATAATACCTCTTTTTTTATAAAGATTTTTTCAAAGCTTCCAAGTGAGGTGAGATTCATCAAACATATCCAAAGATGTTGATTCTTACACTGGTCAGGACTTGAAAGAGGTGGGTATGATAACTCTAGAGCTGATTCCTGTCCCAAACATTGCCCTATGGCAGAAGGGGATACTTACCCACTTTTTACTTCTTCCAAATACCACACACGCACACAATGAATCTGTACTGGTTTTATTTAGGATGGAGGCAACTTTCTTCATGTGAGCTGATATGAGTTATCTTTTGGATTTGTGCTGGTGAGAGAGGTGTTGGTAAAACACCAACATCTCAGTTATTGCTGAACAGCACTTGAGACAGAGCTGAGACCTCTTCTGCTCCTCAGCCCCACCAGCCAGGAGTGCACAAGGAGCTGGGAGGGGACACAGCCAGCACAGCTGACCCAGGGGATATCCCACACCACACGGTGTCACGCTGAACCTACAGGGCTGGGGAAGGAAGGAAGCTGGTGATTATTTAGACATGATTTTTGTCTCACCAAGTCACTGGTACGTGGGGTGGAGTGTGGCTTTCCTGGAAATGGCTGAACACCCATCTGCCTGTGGTAAGTGGTGAGTGAGTTCTTATTCTCTTTGCTTTATCTGTTAAACTGTCTTTATCTCAACCCATGAGGTTTGGTGCATTTACCCTTCTGATTCTTCTCCCCACGCTACTGGTGGGGGACTGAGTGACTGGCTGTGTGGGTCCGAGCTGCCTGCTGGGGTTACCCCACCACAGAATCAATTTTTCACACTTTTTACTACAATAGATGATGTGAGGTTATTAGCTCAAGGTTGCAAAATGAGTCAGTAAAGGGTGCTGCTGTCCATTGGGATCTCAGCTGATCTATTGAGGTATCACAGGGATGATTCTTGGCCTGAATAGCCAGCAGAACTGTGTGACAAACATGGCAGGAAAGGATACCATCAACTTAAAGGAAACACCAGATTCCCTCAGTTGAATCTTTTCACAAAGAAAAACTGGTACCTCAACTTCTGTCAGCTACTTATTAAAAGTCAAGTATTCAAGGTTGTCTGTTAAAATGCTGTTATGAAGTGTTGCCTTCTGTTCTGTGCCTCCACACTAATAAGCAAGATATTTGGTAAATCAACTGCTTTCAACAAACAAGAGCCAGCTAATTAATACAAAACCTCTTTTGCAGCACTGTGAAATATTATCCAAAACAGTGAATGCATCTAGAGAACAACAGAACATAGTTGTTTATTGTAGCATTTCATTTACACAGTTGCAATTGGCAATTATTTAGAAATTGTTGAAGTTTTAGAAATATTTATAGTATAGTATACTGAATATTGTAATTTTTTTTTTAAGAGTGCATGATATAATTTACAATGTGCTTTATGGAGGAATTCTTCACAGCAAAGCCAATGCCTTCTTCATAAATGTCTTTATAGACATTGGTAGACAAAGGTGCAAAGGAGATTATGAGACAAGCATGATGACCCTCTGAGATTGTCACAGTGGTGGCATCTTGTCTTTGTGCCCGTTTGCTTTGTTTTATCATTTAAGTTTTCAAATCTAACGGCCATCTTTATTATTTTCCTTTTTGTACTACCTTGCAGAACAGACTGTGGTTCAGACACCTGCTTGGTGGAGTAGAGCCCAGAAAACAAGCAAAAGGAGGTGTGCTTCTGGCTCTGCATTTCTTGTATCTGCCCCAAGGCTGCTGTTGCCTGTCAGGTTTACTGTAGGATCAATTAAACCTCAGACATTTCTTCTGCTTCTGGACATTTTTATATTGGGTATTTTCAAAAGATACTGGTAATCAAGCTGGGACCCTAATCCAGCCAAGAGTGTGTCAGGAAGAAAGAAGGGTTACCCTTTTGAGACAGAAGAGAGGCTTAGGAGATAGGTATGCCACATGACTGATTAAATATAAAATAAAATGTCCCTTTTGGTTGTGACAGAGGCACATTTATGCACTAACTTCAGTGGCACTTCAGACATGAAGAGTCAGGTTGTGAGCATGTGTTCAGGTGTGCCACATTCTGTTGTCATCTTATTGCAAAGTCTCATACCTTCTTGGTGATTTCTCATGGGTAGTTCCTCACAGCACAACCAGCAAACTCCAGCTCCCTTCTCACCCAGCTAACCCACTCTTTTGTAGCACTCATCCTCTTACTGGACACAGCTGTGGCCTGTTAAGGGCAGGCCTGTTCCTAATCTTTGGTGATTGGTACAGCTGCAACTCCTCTGGTGTGAGATTCCCTTCTGCACTACCTTTATTTTCTTACATTCTATCCCTCCACAACATACTCCAGGTCGAATTGGTCCCCTAGAATAACGAGGTGACTGCAGTCAAGCCAGCCCTAGCCTTAAGTGAGGTCACATCAGCTCAGGGGTGGGTGCCGGCAAGGCAGGAAGAATTGTCCAGCTGCAAGACCTGCAGGCTTTCACACAGTGTCATGTGCATGGCAGCTCCCCACCAGTTTTACACAGCAACCTCCTGTAGGAAAGGGCAAAACCTGTCTGGAGGGACCTTCTGCCTCACCAGGCTTCACCCATGAGTTACTGCTGCAGGGCTCCAAGCACAAGGCTGCCTGTGCCAGTGCCATGGGGTGTGTGGGGACAAACCTTCTCTGACCAAGCTCCAGGCTTTCCCAGGAGCTCCTGCCTGGCTTGCAATGCAATTGGAGAAATACAGAAGCTTCACACACCACACACTGTGAATGTCCACCCTTCAGCTAAAGTTACAGTGGGAGGCATTATTATTACTATTATTACTATTATTATTATTACTACTACTACTACTTTCTCTTTTATTACTTTTTATTTATTTATACTTTTTATTTATTTATACTTTTATTACCTTTTATGGGCAGTGACTCTGTACAATGTCTACATCATTTGGGGCACCATTGCAGCACCAGGAGATGAAGCTGTGTGTTAAAGTATGATTTATCTTCATCATCAGTTGGTGATCCAGATAAATGCATAGGATGCAGATGGTATTGGGCAACCAACTCAAATTCATAAATTTACAGATTTTGTAAAATTTGAACTTAGATGAAAGGAGGAAAACGATTCTCCATGTGCAGTGACCCCTGCTTACCTCATTATTTCCTAATGCCCCATTGCCATGTGCATACCTGCTCTCCACTTCCCATCTCTCTATGCCAATCACTTGTTTCTCTCTCCCATTCTTTGACTGTGTTATTCAGAGAGCAGAGAAACTGATACTCCAATTCTTGTGCTATGCCAAACACACTGGGACTCAGGCCTGTAAATGACTCCAATACAAATGACTGTAATAAGCCTCATTAACAACATATTCCCATCAGGATGGCACTTAAACACATTAATAAAACAAAGGATGTGCTTATGTTCCACTGAAGATAACGTTACTGAGGTGTGCCTTTAGAATTCAATGTGTTTTTTTCACCCAGCCACAGCTTGTAATTCAGTTGTCTGAAGCTGTTGATCTAAACCTCTGCTTCAGCCCCAAGGAAAGGGGAGCCTAGATTACATGTTGTAATCAGGAAAATTACTGTTTGACTGCTATTGACATTTCCTTGGCACTTCATCACCAGTGCCCACAATCCTTCTTTGCCTTTCTGCTGCATCTCATTCCAGTCAAGGATCTCAATACATGTTACAAATGGCACCAGATCTGGTGAGAAGCTGAGTGTTGGTAATTGATTGATTAGCTGTCTTTTTAATAACATCTACCCTTTTTATAAAATCTGGGCTTTGACATTAAGGCTCAAGTTTGATTTGGCAGCAGATTTCAGATTTGTACTCTTCATGCAGCTGAGAGCAACTGTTGTTAGGTTTGGAAAACAGAGTTACATGATTTTAAATCCCTATATTTTGTGTATAATGCTCAGGTTTGGGGCTCTCTGCATTATGTGTGGTTCCCATTCTCACTGCTTTGACAGAATTGAGCAAAAAAATAGCAAGTCCACCCAATGCCTGCAGGTTTATGGTGCAGGATGTAAGGCAGTAACAAGGCCTTTAGCACTGTAGTGGTTTAGATTGGTTTTGCTGGCTGTTATTGTTTCTAAATGGCTTCCATTTTTAAACAACTGCAGGTAGGGCTTGTTGATTGTGCTCTCTACACGATGCAAGGAGATCTTACAATCCAATTAAACAGAATTTCCAGCAGTGTCTCTGGGAATTTTTATGCAAACAGTTACATTTACAATATGAGAACAAGCTGCATTATTGGGTCTTTCTCAAACTGTCAAAACATTTAGCAATCCTATCCAGGCTGGAGCTGCAATCTTGCCTGCTCACAGAAACAAAACATCACAAGTGCGGAGGGAACAGAAGTGTGAACAGTCGGCACCAGAGCTCCTTCTTCTGCCCTGAGGTGGTGAGTGCTAGGATGGAAGAACTACCATGTCTGGGTGAGCCTGCTTTCTAAATTAAATTCTTTGTGTAATTTATTCAGAGTAAAATATGCTTTTAATATTCCTTGCTGTCATCCAGGAAAGACAGGTGCATAGAGGATGAGAGAAACAGCTTGGGAGATGGTGGGTTAAAACATTGTACCCTTCATCTGTTGATTGTTAGCAGTATCAGAGGCAATATGTTTTGAGGCTCTTTCAAAGCTTTAATAATAATTTGTCTGCTGTTCACACATGTAGATGCTACAAAAAGGGAAAAAGATGCTTAATAATGTTCCTTAAATAAAGTTTTTTTAAGAAATGTTCTTATAAGAGAAGGTTAAAAATCAATGTGAATGAAAGGAAGAGTCTAATGATCATACACCTAGTCTTTGAAAAAATCTCATTAATCTTTCTCTTATTTTAGACTATAGAGAAAGCAGAGCTTTTGATAGACTAATTACAAGCTGAAATGTGTTTATTACCTTCTTTTTTATATCTTCTCTTTTTCTGTTGATCAGGCTGACTTGATCCATTCATCTCATCTTTGAGCTCATTTCATCAGGAACTGATGAAGTTCTTAAAAGAACCTGTGATAACTGATAAAACCATTTTCTAAAACTTTGTTTAGAACTCTAACTCCAGATACTTTTTTTTGACTTGGAAGAGGGGAAGGCTTAGATAAGAGAACTGTTTTCTGCACATCAGATTTTGTCCCCATTCCTGCAGCTTGACTCACCTGTCCAGTGAAAGGAGCAAATGATTAAATCAACAAAAGTAGCCAAATCTGTCCTCCCTCTGGATAGTTTTATGAAAACAATAATGCTATTGTTTAGGAATACATCTCCTCTCACTTTAAGTCAGCTTTGTATATGTGACAGAATTATAGTCTCAGGAGCAAAATAGAATATAGTGGCAAAAGTACCTGGTAAACACTGAAACAACTGCCTAGCCACAAGGAAAGTGTCACATTTATGAGGCACAAGAAGGTACATAAAATTCAGTGCATAAAGGGTATCACCAGTTGCTGTCTCATCACCATCCAGGAAGCTCAAAGGGCTCTGTCTATCTCTCAGAGGTATAAAGGAAGCCAATCTAATGAGATAATGATGTTGCAAGAGAACATGGGTTTACAAAATATGCAGACTCATGTTTTCTAGCAATTGTTCAGAGGCAGAATGTGCTGGGTGCTTCTGAGAGGCCTGGCTTGCAGCTCACTCTCCTTCTCAGTCCCACCACAGCCCATGGACAGAGTGGAGCTCTGCCAGACCAGGCACTGGGCTGGTAGGGGAGCACTCACACTGTCCTGCTGCAGGGCCTGCATTTCCATCTATTTTCTTTCCAGCAGCTTTGCAGGGGAGTCAGTCACACCACAGTGTCTGTGTGGGTTTTCTCTCTTTTGATCTTGAAAAAGATGGAATTTCTCTGAACAGATCCTCCTCTCCTGCAGCACAGCCACATTATGGGTACAGACAGTGACCACATCGAGGATAAATCTGCTTGGAAAGGAAGGGCAAAGCAACATTTTGGTGCTGCTCTTTCCCCCAGCCTGGAAGCTGTGAGAGACAGCCCACACAGGACTTGGGAGAGCCAGAGTGGCCCAGAAGTACAGGAGGGTGCTGGCTGTCCCCAGAGCTGCCAATGCCCACAGGCCAGCATCCCACTGTCAGCTTTGGTGAGGCTGAGTTTGCATGGCACCAGACAAGCTGTGCCTGATGTGCTGCTGTTCTTTTGCTCACAGTTGTTGAGTTTTAATGATAAAAGTCAGCTGCGTTTTCTCTTTTTTCCTCTCCAGCTAACAAGATTCAAAATAGGGGAAGGATTAAAAAGCAGTAATGAGACTTGATATAATTTTGCCCATATAGATCAATGAAAGAAATAAAAGCTCAGCTTCACTTCAGCTGTATGCAAAATTTGTGGGAAGCTCAAGTGCAGCTACGATGATGATAATAAAAGCAACAATACCAATGATTTACTTCTTTATTCCTGGCTTTTCTCTATTAGGTTTCTTTTACCAGAGATAATGAGGAACCCAGAAAGTGTTTCAAGTCAGAGAACTGCTTTGCTTTTATGGACCTATCGTTTGATGTTGGAAGTAAAATGCTATAAATGATAAAAAATTGAGGTATGTTTCTGATTAAAAGGTAAAATCCGATTCTGTCTATAGGATATTGACTTGCTCTTTGCTGTTGTGTGGCTTCAGGCAATTTGGGTCTCTTTCAGTCTTGTTTCTGTTTCCACCTCCCATCTATCTATATTGCAGTCTTTTGTGGTTATTGACTAACTCCTGCTGTTGTATAGTGCCCAGCATAGGGCAGTCTCAATTCCAGCATTGTGGCTCAAACACTAAAAAAACAGAAAATTGAGTAAGCAGTGATCAATTTTCTGCTCTCTGACACCAACTGGGTTAAAATGGCTGGAACTGAAAAGCTGTAGAAGCTCCAAGGGAGTTCTCTGAATCAACATTATTTGCTGTTGCACTGGTGACACTTCCTGGATAAAAACACTTGCCCGTGGTCAGCAGGGTCCCCATCTAAAGGTGACTGTCAGGACCTTCAGGAGGCACTCTGTGTCCAAGAATCCCTGCAGACACAGCACCCAGGCACTTTCATCCCCTGACAGGGCCTGCATTCATCTTCCAAACTATGGGCTGCACCTTTGTGGTGCCTGTATGAACACCAGAAACTGATGCTGAGCACTAGTGTGTGCCATCTCCAAAATACTTTTCTATTTAATGTAACGAGACCAAAAAAGTTATTGTGCCTTGTCTTCCTCAAAAAGCCAGACACAATACAAGTTCTTAAAGTTCCTAATGTCAATTAAATGTATTTTTGAAGGCTTCCTGTGAATGAAAACATCACTAAATTTGCTGTAAGCTTCTAGGTACTGAACAGCCTTTAAAAAGCCTTGCAGTAGATGATGGTAATTTCTTTAGAAATATTCCTTATTTGATATATGTTCTAGAAAGGAAAAGTGCAAAACCAATTTGACTAATTACAAAGAGATTTCCTTTTCTTCTTTATCTGTGAGGAGAGATAAGGTTTCAAAAGAAAAAGCTCCCTTGTTTTTGATCAACCTTTTCACACAGTGAAAATTAACCAAGTTATTCTGATATACCTGATACGCAACAATTTTTTTCCTTTTTAATTTTCAAACTTATTTACTCCCCAAAAGATAACGTGGAGGCTATAGGAGTGGCTTTGGTGAGAAGCTGCCAGAAGTTTCCTCCATGTATGGCAGAGCCAATGCCAGGCAGCTCCAAGCAGTGCTAAACACTATCAGCTCCCTGATGGGGGTTAGGAAAGTAGGCCTGGGCTACATGAAGGATGGGAATATAATTTTCTTCAGTAATTCTCCTACCTGGACTGCATGGGTGGGTTTGCAATCAGAGATGCTCTCTTAGGAGTGTGGTTGAGCAACAGAGACTTTGCTATTAGGTATTCTCTAGGACACTTTATTTTCCCAGGTTCTAGGAAGGGGAGAAGGTATCAGAGAATGCTCAGGGCTGGTGAAGCTATTTAAAATGCCTTTGGATTGGATGTTTTTTTTTTTAAGGCAAAAGAAAAAATTAATTTGAATTATTATTGAATGTAATTTTGCAAAGGCTTTCAACAGCCAAGCTGGCCTGTTTGTCTTTTCCCTTTTCCTTTGTTTAACCATTCTTTCTTTTTTTTTAACTATCAACTCAGTTTGAGATAATGAGGTTGTGTAGCAAATGTCTGGTGAGTGGCTGTGCAGCATGGGACTCATTAACACACAGAACTTGCCTGTGAGACTGCACTGTACACCACGCTCCTGCTTGCAAACCCAGCTGCAGAAGGGATTTCCAAAGAAAGAGCACTGATCAGCCAAGATTCAGGTCTGCAAAAGTCATGGGATGTAGAGCAAGGCATTGCCATGAAAGCTTGCACATCCTGGAACGCTGTTTATATGAGCAGTTCCATATGTTTCCATGGAATCGCTCTTGGAAGTCAAATTAAGGATATGAAGGCATCTCCCTAAGCTGTGTTTAACTTTCCTAAATTGTTATGACCAAGTTATGAAAATTGCTCCAACACAGTCATATACCTAAGCAAGGGGATATTTTCTCACGTCTAAGGCAAAATAAGGTCAATTTTCTTCCTTTCCCTTCTAAATATCTACTCCTAAACAGTCTGAAAGAGATCACTTGCTTTTCTGGGCAGTGGTAGTGAGGGGAAAAGCCAGCTCTGATGTGGAGTTAGTGGGGGACTGCAGCTGTGCCTGAAGCATCCTAGAAGGGGGCCCGAACAGGAAAGGTATTTCCTCTAAATGTCAGTGGTCAGTGCAAACTGGCTTTGTGGAGTAAAGCCATCATAATACTTCTGGGCTGATATTTACTTTTAGAAAATAGGTTTCAAAGGAGAGAAATCATTGTGATATTTTCTCCCCTACTGCTGCAGTCTTACCTGCAGTAAGTTGCTTAAAGCCACAGAGCCCCTGGGAGTGAGTGCTGACTGTCCTAGCAATTCTCAGGGAGACAGGAGTGTCATGCATTTCCTAACTTTGTAGTACATGCAGGCAAGAGCAGATGTAATGTCTTGACCCTGAGATTCACCAGTCATCTGGTAAAGATTCCAAATACTCCTGCAGTGAGTGTTTTATGTGATGAAATGCTCCTAAATCTCCACTGACTGTTGATTTGGACACATGAAAAATGAAGCAGCAGTAACAAGTCTGGTAGAGTATCTTAACTGGGAGTGGGGGTCCTGCACACTCAGGCTCAGAGAAGCCATCTGGTCTCCCACTGATCACCTACACATTGATCTGTGCTCTGGGGGGGCACAAGTCATTTGTAGCAGTGCCAGCCATGCCAGGATTTTCAGATTAAAATTAAATGTGAAGTAAAATGCTTCTAGAGCCGTCATTAAGAGAAACAGAAGAGTTGGATATTTTCAGTAATAATTGCAAAGTACCTTGCAGACTGTACTGTCTGCTCCAGGGAAGGTTTTCTCTCTTCCCTGGCAGGATTACCAATGCACCCTCTGCTGCAGCAGCGAGTGGAGCAAACAGATCTCAGAGGGTGGGTGTGGAGCTCCATGGCATGTTAGGTGTCTCAAAAATAGGCTCAAATGTTTTATTCTCTTTCTGCTCCCATTTGATGCTATTTATGTTAAGACAAAACTGGATGTATAATATCGTTGTAAATAATTGAAGAGCCACAGCCCCTTAAAGTGTTTCCTGCATTGCACTCACAGCCATTTGGAATTTCAATATGAGAATTGTCAAAATGGCTGCAGTGTCCTTATTTTAGATGTGGTAGGAAGAGAGAACACCAAGCACAGTCCAGCTAAAGAGGGAAATAGAAATGCTGTCGGATTAAAACAGTGCTGTCTGAGATCTGTATTGTCAGAAATACCTTAGGCACCTCCCTAAGGTAACTTAGGAAAGGAGGCCTAGACAGAGGGAATAAGTAACTATATCATTAATTCATACCCATTTTTTGTGGCTCAGAATAAGAACTACTTCCAAGATACCTGGTGGCAGTCCTGGAGTTGCTGTGTCATACATTAACACTCCCATCCTCCCAGAGCCTCTACAACACCTCTGGTGCAGGGCAGCAGTGCCCCAGTCCAAACTCTTCTCATCCTTCTAAATGCTGTTTGCACTGTGGTTTTACCTAGGAGCCTTGGCTGTGTGTCACAGATTCACAGCACCAAATGGTGGTGAAACTAAAATAGAGAGTTCTATTTCCAGGCTTGCAGTTTTTATATACACCAAGAGACAGTCAGGAGGAGGTGGAGAGGCAGAAGTGGGCAATGCCCAGCTGGACTAGCACCATCATTTCTGCCACAGTTTGAGTGCAGTGGGAAGCTCTTGCTCCTGGGCATCTACTTGTGAAGGCTGTGAGGAGAAAATTGTGTGAAGACTCAGCGAGCTGGTTTACCCTGAGAAGGGCAAATCGCTGACAGCGATTTCCAGCTCAGCGTGCTTACAATAGATGCGAAAGAAAGATACATGTGCCTTGTAGAAGCAGCAAGCAGGGCACAGTTTAACCCCCTTTCTCAGACCTTGGTTCTCCCAAGGCTGTGGCCAAGAGGTGGATGCTCTTCCTCTCCTGGGGCCTCTGCCTCCTTCCCATCCACACTGCCCCCCTCACTCTGTGTTTTCTATTGAGTCTGCAATGTTGCTCTCCCTCATTCAGCACAGTGTACCTGAATTACTTGTGGTGGCCCAAGATTTTGTTGCATCATCAAGAATTTGTCTAGCATTTTTTTTTACCTGTGTGGTGTGGCTGGTGTGAAAGGATTCTGCACATTTTTTCCCATTAGGACCAGAGCACAGGTAAGAGCCATGGAGTGGTATTCAGCCCCAGGAGGTACTGAGGCCACTGCAGATTTTTAAAAGACCTTCCTCTGACAAAAAGTCCTTCTTTTGTGCCAAAGGTTTCCTTCATTTTTTACCAAATTTGAGCTTGTTTTCTCAAAGAAAATCTCTAGCCTCTTTAAATTCAGTTTGTGCTTAGAAGAGAGGTGTGAAACACAATAGGCAGATGAGAGAAGCTAAACCAGTGTAGGGATAGACTGTTCAAGGGACTGAAGTTCTAACTATAAATTATTTAAAACACTGAATTTGAATTTACAATATCCCTTTAAATCATCCTCTGTATTCCATAACTGGAGGTAAGACTTCCAGACATATTCAGCCTGCTGCCCTGTGCTCAGGATCTTTCCTTGTTTCCTTTTCCTGCTGGCTAAGTACCCAATAGCTTTCACTTCCTCTCTGGTCGCACTGCATTTTAAGTTCCTTTTAGGTGGACTTTAAACACTTGAAATGTGAGTTCACAATGTTCTTCTGTAAGGGAAGACCCTCTTCTGGTTTTTACAAGCATTATATGGTTATCCCTATCCAGACAAAGGTACATGAGGAAAGGGATGTGCTTTATTCACTGTGTTGTGTAAGACTCTCCTGCCAGCATCCTGGCTTGATTCAACACCGAGTGGAGGACTGCTGCTGTGCTCCTCATTTTTCACTTGAAAGGGGAATGTGGTTACACAGAGAGCCATGTTCACAGTGTCATCTTCCTTATCCCTGTAGTAAATTGGGCTGGCTCAGAAAAAGAGGCTATTTTTCCTTATCGAATGTGAGTGCTAGGATCCAAGGCTCTGCTTGCTGCCTTGGAGAGGCTTTCAGTCTGCTACTGAAAGTGCTAAATCCTACACTTCTGCTAACTGGTTGGAGGAAGCACCATCCCCCAACTGTGTGGGTTTCAACAGTGATTTAATATATTTTTAAGTGCTTTAACACTTTCCCTTATATGTGATGGGCAATCTCTAAGCCTGGATGTTGGACAAATTACCAATAAAAGCCACTGCGGCTTCTCGTGCAGACATTGTGTTTGTAAATCACTCAGGGCACATGACCTCTTAGCCGTATCTTGTTTCCAACTTGCAAAATGATGTAAAGTGATTGGGCTCCATGCACTCACCACCACTCTCCCCCCTTCTCTCATCTGTGTGATTTTCCTTCCCCCGAGTTGCTCTGCCAGAGTAAGCCCAGCTTGCTCCAGCCTTTTCCAGCTGAGGGGCAGCAGGTGCAGAGCGGCTTCATGCGCTGCCTGCTCCCGCCAAGGGCAGGGGGGTGACAGATTCCTGCCTCCATCATGGACAGGGACTTTGGCAGTGGGAAAAAGCAAACCCTTTGCATTCCCCGGGACATCACTGAAGTCATGGATGGAGTGGAAGAGGAGCAGTTTTGCCCGTGAGTAACAACACTTAATTTGGCAGCCGCTTTCCACGCAGTCAGAGGGTTGATCCATGGTGCTGAGAGCTGCTGCTGCATCACCTGGGGACACGCTGAGGTCCGTGTGTCCCTCAGCATGGCAGGGGTGCCTGCAGCAGCTGCCCTCCAGCCCCTCAGAGGTGACCTGGGCAGAGGATGGCTACAGGGTGGGCACCCCTGATGCATGTGCGCTGTCACAGGGGGCTATGAAATTTTTGGGAGCAACTGAAAGAAGAAAAAATTCAACCTGGGTGAATTTCTGAAAGAGAAGACAACTCCAGGCTAGCTGATATGCTAATGCATGCAATTTTTTAAATGGCAGTAGGAGAGTCTGTTTCTTTCTTAAAAGCTTAAAAAAGCTTAAAAATCTGCCCAGAATAAGAGGGCGAGAGAGTATTTGTTTCTACCTGGATACTGTGTCTTTTGCTGTTGAAGACCTGGATGTGCAGCTGCCAAAACTGCAGCAAAGAGGATGGGTTTGGAGAGGTGAGAGAAAGACTGGCATAGAAAAATATATGGTGACAGGATTTTAGGCTACCATAGTGACAGTGCCAAAATTTTCTTCGGTTTTAATCTTTGATAAGATGAACAATCCTGGCTGAATTTCAGTACTAATTGAGGGTTTCTCTTTTGATCATCATACACACACCAGACTTCAGCACAATCTTTAGAACTACTTAACAATGTACAAAGATATTCAGATATCCTTCACAATTGGTAATATGGACATATAAACAATCAGATTTTTTTAAATTGGAAAAGATGTTTTTCTGATACAAAAGCTGTCAGGTGAAGACCTGAATCTCACAACACTTACAGACCTCCAATTCCCATCTGCCTGACCAGGCATCCCTCATTCCTAATGGGAGCTAGGGTACAGTACAAAGCTGTGTTGGATCCACCTGCTCCTTGATCCCTTGATCTTTGTAGATTAAAAGGATTTAATGGGGAGGAAGTTCTGGGTTTGGGAAGGAGCGGGGTCTGGGAGGGGGAAGGGCTTCTTTTGGAAGGCTGTGTGTTGGCTGATGTGCTGCTGTACAATTGGCCACAGCCTTGGTCTTTCAGCCGTGGCTGTATCAACTGCACCACAATGTTTCTGTTTCTTTCTTTCAAGGGAATGGGGAGAATTAAATCCTATTTTCTCATCCAAGTTATTCCTCTGAGCCAAGATCATGTACTCAGTTTTGGCAGATGCACTTGGACATGTGCCCCTGTCTCTTTGTTTGTAAGGCATCCTATTCTTTCCTGGTTTGGGGAATGTGGAGTGTATCTTTGTCCCCCAGGAGTAAGTAAAGAGCTGTAAACTGTACCAGCATATTCTTAAGGGCTTATTATGAGCAGGTAGCCCAGACATTGCAAGGGCACTGTTATAACTTCCTCTCCTATCACACAGTACTNTCCCACGGGCACAGGTGAGAGCTGCCATGGTTGCTGCCATCCCATCCCCCTAGTCTGAGCTTAGTGCTTTGCTGGTGTAAACAAAGAAAAAGCTGCATTTTTGAGAAAAAAAAATGCTGCCTTACAGCCTATTCTTTCATTTACACTAAGAATCAATGGGAAAAGGAATGAGATAGCACAAACCCCATCAGCTTCCAGCAAGAATAATTACACTTCTCCTGCTGTGATAGAGAGCAAAATAAAATCTGTAAAGGGCACCATATAAAGGAAGACAACAAATTAGGGGAGTGTGGATACAAACCTTTAGGACAGTGAACAGTGTCCATTTCTTATCATAATATTGTCTCTTTATTATTGTTTTCAGTTTGGTCTCAGCTAAAATAAATCTTGAAGTATCATTTATACTTCTACATGTGGTTTCCACCCTCCCTCCATAACATAACATTCAGTGTCCATTTAGATGGCTACTAATGGTTGAAAATAGTTGGCCCTAATGAAGTCCATAATAAACCATTGTACAAATATAATTTTCTCTTGCAGTCATGTAGATCCCCTACCTGAGGTCAGCTCCACTTTGTGAGACAAGCACAGGGAGTGAAGGTATAGGGGATTCAGTAAACTTTGCAAACTCTTTCTATAGCTTTTCTTACCAACATTTGTATCACATACTGAAAATAACATCAGATGGAGTTGCTTTTGACTCCTGTTCTGCAGTGCCTACACCTTTCAGGATAAAGCATATTAAGATGCTGATGTGACTTTAACCTTCTACTTCATTCAGTTTGAGGTTTTTTTTAAGCTGGAGATAAGTATTTTTATTCTAATCAGTGTAACTTTCACTGAGGTCACTGTTAGGTAGGATGAACTTTGGCAGTGGCATGGCTTGTTCTGTCAGTTCTAGGATAAGTATTATTCATTTAAGATGTGAATAGAAACACAGCAGCTGCCTGACCTTCACATTAGGACGTGTATGATTTGTTAACTGTCTGTGAAGCCTTTGGTTCACTGAGAATCTTGCTCCACTTGCAGTGAAAGCTTCCAGCAGATGTTTTTTGATGGATTTCAGGGTGGTGGAGAAGCAGTTCAGTGGGCAGTGCAACCAGTCATGCTTTGATTCCCTGGAGATTTATGTCTTGAGGTTGAGCCACCTTGCATACACTGGTTCAGCTTGGGTGGCTGTCATTTCTCTACCTCACTTCCTCTTTCCATTAATCATGTTCCAACTAAACTCCCTTGATTCTCCTGCTACTCTGTCAAATAACCTTGAAATTGGCCAGCAGCTTTGCAAGCTATTAGGAATGGCAGGTAGACACATATCCCTCAATATCAGGTAAACACACTAAAACACAGTAGGTCTGTACAGATCTCTAAAACAGATAATTTGCAGCATTTTACATTGGAGGGAAAGAATATTATTGTGTTGTGTCCAAGCCAAGCCCTAAGAAGTGCTAATTGAAGTACCTTCAATTCCTATTAAATTCCACATAAACTTTCAGGCTGTGATCAGAGGTTTGGATCTGGCTATGACTTCCTCCAGAATTGAGGCAGGTACCCCAATAGCTTATAACACGATAAATTAATCTGAGGGAGAAAAAAACCTGCAACTCCACTTGATTCAACACCTCAGAACTGTAGTGACCTTAGCTGTATTTTAAATACTGTGCAGACTTGCTTTTGATAACAGGAATTTCTGGAGCTTATTCAACCATTTTCTTTCTCACTTTGGGGCAGATGCTCTAAAAGGGCCTAAAGCAAAAAGAGCTTCACCTTGCAATATTCTGTCACAAGTATGACAGACTTGGGATGGCAGCTGCAGGATGAGCACCATGGGATTTGAGGAGGTAGAATGTGCATTCCTGAACCCCTCCAGTAACAGTCCCTCACCTATCAGCAGTAATTAGCTGTTGCAGAGCTGGTTTGAAGCAGTTTCTTGTGCAATTGTGTAAGGCCCTTGAGTTTGGGGTCAGGTGCCCAGCCATGGCTGATGGGCAGCAGGAGGTCAGGAAGGAAGGTGGGAGAGAGGGGGACTTTGGTGAGAGGGTCTGTGCCTACCCAAGGGCTGTGGGGCTGTTTCTGTGCTGGCAGAAGGGGTGGCTGGGGCTCAGGCAGCAGCTCTTGGAGCAAGGAGAGACATTTTGGCTCAGCTGTGCCTGAGACTGGAGGCAAGAAGGGTGAGAGGCAGCAAGGAGCATTTAATGTTGTGATGTGCAGTATGCTGCTCTGCATCTTCTGCTCATCTAAAGCTGAAGGTCACCTTAGACTGAGGAGTGCTTTGGGTTTGGGTCAATACAGGAATTGTCTCATCTTTCCGCAGAGCATTGATGGTTCCATTAACCAGCTGGGGTTTTGTCTGAGAGGCTGCATTTTGCTGCAAGCCCAGCTCGTGCCGCAGAGATATCGAGCCTGGTTTGGAACTGCAGGAATGAGGTTACTCAGAACTTGTGGCATTTGGGGTCTGCTATCACAGTTAGTGTGCTGATGCCCACTGCAATCCCATGCAATAGTATTTTCTTTTTAAAGAAGAAGAGACTGCTTGTGAGTTTGTTGAGGCAGTCAGGGTGAGTGACAAGGTAGCAGAAACAGGACCTGACATCCTTTCCTATGGTAAGGTAGGTTGCTATGGTGTTTAGGAATAAAATGAAACAGAGAAGGAGTAGCTCTAAGGTTTCAAACTTTTATTGTTTAAAATCACTTTAATAGCATAGACAGCTCTACAAAAGCCCTAGTATTCATGACTAACTATGTTTCATTAAGTTTGATATTATTAACTTTTCAGAAAATAAAGGCCTGAGGTGCTCCTGGTAGCTTCTACACCAAATGTGTACAAGCAAGAGATTATTTTACTCTTTTAGCTGGAGAAAAATTATAATTAATTTTACCTTTCAGTCTACTCTATTAATTCAGAATCCACTGAGAAGCTTTTGATTAACCAAAATGTGTCTTTTTATTAAACAAATTAGAGCCATTCAAGAAGCACATGAGAAATTTGTAAATCCACTATTAGAAGTAACTTACTGATGATTTTACAGTAAGAAGTCAATTTGCCAGGAAGAGGACACCATTTATGTTTCAGTGGGACTGGGCATACTCAGAGGTGTAGCATCACATCGAGATAAGCAGCTGAACTGCTCAGGATGTTCCTAATTGTTTGTTTCCTGTATGAAAAAATCTGCTTCTTGTATGTTAACACTCAGAAATGTTAAAATATGAGTTAAGAGTAAATAAACTGAACTGCATTTAGTCACTGCACCAACTCTCTCAATAAGAGTTGACCTTAACTCAATTAAGCAGAAATTATTTTCAAAGTGATAGAAACTAAGTAGTGCAGTAGAGGCTATTAGGTTGCAAATTATTATGTATGAGGGATCTGCAGTAATTGACAATGGTTCTTAATATATAGCAAAAATGAAGTCATTCAAGCCAGAGTGGTACTAGGGCAGGGAACACACACAGATGCTCCTGTGGGAGCTGGCATGCGATAACATGTTACCTCAAAACTTGTAGTCTAAGCATTAAATTATTCTGAGACTTTTTAAAATATAAATGAGGGCATCTGCAGGAGACTTTGATGAAGTTTACCTGCACTGCCTTAAAATGGGCTGGAATTAACTCTGCTGACCACTGTGCATAACCAGGCTATGGAATGGGAGTGGGATTCTGGAAGCAGCCAAGGAAAGCTGAAATCTGTTTTGCCAGTTGTCTTACGGAGGTGGTGAGGTGCAAAGGACTCAGGTCTCCCTTGGGAAGGGAATTGAAGCTGTGACTGAGCGGGGAATGCC
The DNA here is from genome assembly GCA_013401375.1 of Spizella passerina. Taxonomy (NCBI): domain Eukaryota; kingdom Metazoa; phylum Chordata; class Aves; order Passeriformes; family Passerellidae; genus Spizella; species Spizella passerina. Next base: position 21,187 of record WBNQ01033800.1, on the reverse strand, counting down.
CCCTGGATGAAGAAATGGCATTAAAAGTGCCTCTGCTGTTGAACTTGGTGTGAGGGAGCCAGAGACTGCCAGCACTGGTGCAAGCTGGCAGCTCATAACACCTGTCATGGTGAAAACCCCAGCAGCACCCAAATCAGGCTCTATTTATCTCTATTCTGCATCTCATTACAGTGAAAGGTGCCACCATGTCCAGCTCCACATCTAATCTGGCAGTGTAGCTTTAACTCATGCATTACATTGTCTGTGAGCAGCACAAAGGGCCTGGAAAACTTGTCTGAATCTCCCACTGTCTCCTTCATACACTTCCTACTTTTCCTGTTTCATTTGGCATTTCTGTGCTTTCTCATAATGGGCATTCACAGAACAACAATAAAGAGGAAATTTGGTGAAGAATAAAGGTAAATTTATTAAATCTAGCAAGTGAGGAGAAAGATGATGTGTGCTGCATCTATAATTTTGCCAATAACACTGTGACAGAAATAGTGGTTTAGGGTTTGCATTCAATTTATGCATCTGCATTTCTTCTCTGCTGCTTTGCAATCAGACTAACAGCCCCTGCAGAGACCATCAGTGGCAGCGATTACATTATGACCTTTCAAAGCTTACTTTCAGAGTAAAGATTTTTATCCCATATTACCAATAATTGCTGACTGAGTTTAATACAATCCTCCCAGTGCACTGAAACTGCAGCGTTTGTGATTTCCATGATTTGATAGATCAAGTGTCATGGCTTTGGGAGAGACAAGCTGTTGTAACAGCATCTCTGCCATTTGGTGATTTCAAATATCCTACCAAGAGGCTCTGTATTTGCTGTGTGACTCTGCTGCCCTAATCTTGCAAACCACATCACCCTGCTGAATTTATAGCAATGTAAGGAGTGTAGCCAGAGATGAACTTCAAGGGCATGTCAAAGCTTTGTGATAGTGAGGCTCCTGTTTAGTTTTATCTTCAACCAAACCATGGGAGCTGAAAGCAAAAAGGTGGTACCCATACTTCAGCCTGCCATGGCATGTCCATCCTTGGCAGCTGTTTACTGCAGGAGGCCCAACAGATGTTTCATGTGACACCTGTAAAAGCCAAGGTGTGGTGGTGTTTGTGGGTCCCCAGGATGAGGGAAGAGAGGAGAACCTTGACTCCATGTTTCAGAAGGCTGATTTATTATTTTATGATATATATATAAAATATAGTAAAAGAAAATGATATACTAAAACTATACTAAAAGAAGAGAAGAAAGGATTTAATCAGAAGGCTAGAAAGAAATGATAATAAAATCTTGTGACTGACCAGAGTCCCGACACAGCTGGACCTGTGATTGGTCATTAATTAAAAACAATCACATGAGATCAATCAGAGATGCACCTGCCACATTCCACAGCAACAGATAATTATTGTTTACATTCTGTATCTGAGGCCTCTCAGCTTCTCAGGAGAAAAATCCTAGTGAAAGGATTTTTCAGAAAATATGTCTGTGACACCAAGGCACAGTGATCTGTGTCTCTGTGCAAAATTGCTTTGGCACACATCTTGGTCATTTGAGTACCTGCCTTCAGTCACATGTAGTGTGTTAGTTTGGACTTGTGACATATGTGTATGCCAGAAAAAATCTGGCACAAAATAAAAGCACAATCAGGTCACCAGCTCAATATAAACCAAACAATCCCAGCATAGCATTTTGGAACAGTCTAGAGGGACTGAATTGAGATGTAGACTGTGTCTTACATTTTCTTGCTTCTTATAATAAGGAGCACTATCATTAATAAAGTCCTAATAAACAATTAAAGGTGTCACAGCAATTGCTAGATCATTTTTCCTGGAGAAATACCATTAACCTGAAAACACTTGGTAGGACAGGCCTCATACAGTTCCTGAAACATTTTGTGGCTACTGAATCAGACCAATAGACACTTTGGCTCCTGCAGCAATAGCCTTCCTCCAGGGCTGCAGCTTAAAGAGCCTGGCTTCCAACATATAAGCACATACACACACAGGCACATACCTGCATGCACAGGTGTGTGCACACATTCCTATAATCATTCCCCCTCCTCCAGCCAGTCCTTTTTTTGGGACAGAGCAAAACTGCAGTATGGTGGAGTGGTCATTCCTGGTGTATATCCCTGGGGAAGGCTCACTTTTCTTTTGCCATGAGCTGAACTTAAACAAGGTATGAAAGCCCTCAACAGCCAGGGGCAGCCAAACCCACTTGGAAAAGGTGCTGTGGTCATGCTAATGCCATCAGAAACTGGGATGGGCCAATTTGTGTGGATTACAAAACAGATCTTCAGGAAAGACTGAGAATGATCCCAATGAATTTTAAGTTAAGGTCAAATTTGTAAAAGTTTGTTTTGTTAATTTAGGTTTTGCTTCCTCTGAATGCGGATCAAGATCAGTTGACCGGGAATGACTGATTTGCAAAGTCAGTTCAAGTGGCTTGTAATGCTCAGTGCAACAAAAGCTGCTCTGAACCCTCACTCTGCTGCTTGTCTTTTGGATAAAGATGCCCATGCTTACTGATGGCTGATGGCAATTTGTTTCCCCCATGAAGAAGTAGCATATCAAACCTGTGCCAGAACTACCACTTTTAGCAGCCTCTTGGAGATGTGCTTTTACACCTACTTAATTCTTGGTATTGGTTGAGGGGACAGCTGATGCATTGCCAAACATGCCAGTGATCTACTGAGTGAGAACATATTCACTGGGTTCTGGATGAGACTCCTGAGCTGAATCATGGGTTCACTAATAGTAACAACTCCTCTTCACTGTAATTCCAGCTTTTGGCGTCAGGGCAATGGCTCTATATCAACAACCTGAAAGAAAAAGTCTTAACGTCCCATTCCTTACTGGTTTGTTAAACCAGCCAGATTCTAAGAATGAAATTAATATCCTCTAGTGTGTAATTTCCTCATTAAACAGAGAACCAAATATTTTTCCAGACCTCAGCTTTATAGAATCCTGTATAAACAAGCTGAGAAGGCTCATCTCTTAAATTTTTTAATACAAGAAGCCTTCATCATTTTATGAAACACTGAAATTGAGACCTATTAGCTATAACAATTTTAATGCTCTAATTAAGCAGCTCTGAAATCTGTCCTTTCTGTGTATTGTCTAAAAGAGCATTGACTATGTGCACGGGAGTTATGAAACTAGTCAGCTAACATTCGAACAAACATTTTAGCAGCACGCCCCCACAGTTTTCAGAGGCTGAACTTTTGTTTCAGCTGTGATGTTATACAATCCTATTTCCATGGCAAACTTACAGATACACACTTGTCAAAATTCATGGTTTATTTAGCAAAACTGTCGAGGCACATATGTGCCGTATGCATTCCCCTATTGATTACAGACATGATTTTTAAAACAGCAATTTCCTGCTGCAATTAAGTGTGGTGCTTGGACTTCAATAGATATGTGTGGCGTTGAAAGGGAATCTGGCTTGGACTCCTATCACTAAAAAAATCAGCTGTCAAGAAACCCTATGTGTCTTTCTACTGTTCCATCTCCTGCCTATTACAGACTTTTAAACATCCTGTTTTATTTGATTTTTATCAGTATTTATCCTGCACTCAGAAGGCATTCTTTCCTATAGGCATTCAATAAAACTGCACTTTCACACACCTTAATATCAGATATTTTGGGCACTGTCTATCCATGAATCTTAAAGTGACTGTTTAGTTAGTGTGACTTATTAGTGACTGTTATCTGTTGTGGCATCTTCTTCATACAGCCCAGGATAAGTACACAGGCAGTCTGAGGACAAAGCAAAGGAGGTGCTCCTTCCAGCACAGATGTGTGTCAGGCAGGCAGCCTGAGGCAGGATTTTGTGAGCTCTCACCTTCCCCTGCAGACAGAGGTGTCACCTCTGTGCTACGTCTGGAGCAGTGGAAAAGAGCAACACACAATGGACATTGAATGCTCAGGCCTTGACTTTCAGCTGAGTAGAATCTCAAAATCAGGTCAAAACATAGGAAACTTCATGGGACACAGATTTGGTTTTGGTTTTTTTTTTTACTATATATATAGTTTGAAAATATTTTCAGTGCAGAGAAAATTCCCACTTCTGCCTTTGTGTCCCTCCTGTGTCCTTTTCCTTATTATTTTCCTTATTTCCTGTGCTCTGGTCATAGTCTCTGCCCGCACTTAGGATGCATACCTCCCCATCCCCAGTACCTTGGTCCCATTTCACTCATACCTTTGCTCCCAGTTGTCTCTCTCACAACCTTGTGCCTTGCTTTCTTCCATTCTGCTGCCCCGGTTTCTGACCTAGAATCGGCCACTCCTTCTCTCATCTTGGCACCTCTGCCCCTCTTTCTCTCAGGGCCCTCACACTCTTCACTATTAATTCTAATCACAACCATTCCTGGGCTCCAGGATCAAATGTGTCTTGCTTCCTTTGCACCTGGTGCTCTGAGACAAGATGATAGTTGCCAAAATATGATAAATACAGGCAAAGTTCCCTGCTTCCCATCCTAGTGTCTGTATCCATGACACTGGGCAGCACTGTACCATGGAGTCCCTGTCCTTCACACAGCTGGGTTCAGCTGCCTAGAAAGGCAGCAGTGAGCCAGTGCAAATGGAAACCCAGCTCCAACATGAGAAAGCACATTCTTGTAAAGGATGATGTAAGGCTGCTTATTTGGGCATTATCAGACCTGCCTATAACAAGGAAACGCAAGCAGCAAACCAGAAAAAAAACCAGGCAAAGAACTAAGGAATCCAGATCTAATTTTGCTTGCTCTGATCACTAAAATGACATAATCTCAGCTGATTGTGTAAAATATAATTGCGTGGTGACCCCTTTCTCCCTTTGCTGGTCACTCCTCTACCTCCAAGATAGATGCAGGGCATGCTGTCAAGCCATGACTTAACTCTGAGCCAGCTCAAAGCATAGCCACAAAAGTGCCAAAATAAATTTCGGTGCTTGAAGAAGAGAACCAAAATCCCTTTCCTGTCCTTGTCCAGGCATGGGGAGGCCACTTTGCACAGGGGCAAACACATTTGTATTGGGATTGGAAGGGGAGAGGAAAGTGGCCTTGAAGAGGAGGCTGTGCTTAGCTCTGCATGAGGAACCACTGGCCAGAGCTGAGGGCAGGTGGGAGCTTACAGGGTTACTTTTATTTTTTTCCCCTGTCAAATAACACTCACAGATCACTTTTGTTTTTCCCCTGTCAAATAACACTCACTAGCACAGCTTTCCCCTNTAGTGTGCCGAAGGCTGTGCTTGGAGGGAAGCCCCAAAGGGAGCATTTGAAGCCCTATTAGATCAGTCCATATAATTTGATATAAACACCTCACTACATGTTGTAGGCATGCTTTACCTTTAGTAGCGCCATGCTGCCAGCTCAGAGTACTGAGCTTGGGCTGCAGGAGTGAGAGAGCAGATGCTGAATTTGCTGGACTGATCCACAGGAAAATGGAGAGCCCTACCTGAGTTAGACAGATTGCAGCTTTTTGCTGTACCACAGGTAATGATCATGGTATGGTATATTTTAAAGTTGTCAGTTTTAGTGCCAGCAGTTCTCTCTGTAGCATCTTTGAACCTTCCATATGCCATCAGCAGCTATATTTATAGCAACCTTAGTTTAGTGTCCTTTTCAAGGCTTAAAGGCTTTTTTTATAGTTTGTTTTGCTTTGTTTTTGGAGAGAGGGAAGAGAAGAAAAGGAACCAAAAGTTAGTGAGGTCATGTGGAAGTGAAAGAAATGTGCAATTGTGAAGGTTGCCTGTGGCAGAAAGGCTCCCCGAAAGGGCAAGCTGTTACAGCATTTCAGTAATTTGCCTGTTCTGTGAGGTTGTTAAATAATCAAATCCTTCAGCTGAAATTGCTCTGTCTCCACTCTTGTCTGTACCATGGTGCAAACAGATATATCTGTTGTGGTCACAGCTAGTTGAAGTTTCTTATTTGACACAGCTGGAGCTTGATGCACTTACTAGTAAATATTCAAGGATAAGAAGAAGTGAAGCTGGGTAGAAGCCAAGTGAAGTTCCCTAGTTTGTACCAGAATAAATCAAAGGATCTTCTGAGACAGCTGTCAGAGGTTCAGACCTCTCCTTCTAGTGAAATGCACACAATTGTTTCATAGATTTCCCCTTGCTTTAAAGCAGCGTCGAGGACACACAGTCAGTAACAATAGTCCCATTATCCCATCATGGCTCTCTAGGGGAACAGCCACATTTATTATTTTGCTTCCACCCACACCAGCACCCTCATACTGCATCATCCTCCCTTGTTTCTAGGAGTGCTGTGTGTCACCTATGGGAGCATACAGCTCAAACAAGGCTTTATCTCTCTGGTTAGCTTTCCTGCATTGTCTGACTGGGATTAGATGTCCACAAACTTAAAGCTCCATTAACACATAACAAGGCTCAGGCAATTTGCTTGAATTATTCATACAAAATACTGTCTAATTCCTTTTTGAGTTGATTTAATTTATTCCTCCCCTTGCTAAATGTAGAAAAAATACATGTTTTCTACAACCACTATTATTAAGTAGCTCAGGCTATTCCCTCTGCCTGAACATCAGACATTTTTCTTTTGGAATTAGTAATAAGTTACATACATTTGGCCTAAGTCTTCATTGCTCTGCCCTACACAAAGGACAAAAATCTATATGTAGTGATAATAGCCTTATTGCCTGTTGTTTTAAGCACATGTGTGATTCTACTCCCTGGAAGCACGCTCCCAATTTGTGAGCAATCTGTTCATCCAGTCTTTCAAACACAGTACTTTTCTTCCAATGCCAGAATTTGAAATAACAAAACTGCCTCCTTTGTCTTTTAGTCTTTTGTGCACATAGTCACTTAAGTAATTATTAATTAACAAGAACCACTTTCCAGATAATGCATTGTTCTTCCTCACCTAAAAATGAATTGGAATTTCCTTCATTCCTGTCACATGGGGAGTAACTGGAAATACCTGTGTAAGTTTTAGCCTGAAGCATGTCCATGGACAAGTTTTAATAGTCCTTTTTCCTGTCAAAGTTGTTGTGAGTGACCAGCGTCCTTTACTGCAGCAACTGGAAAATTCACAAGAGCTTTATACCAGCTTTATACCAGATTTTCAGTTTCTTCACCAAATGAGCCCTTACAGGTCATCACAACACCAGCAATCACTTCATTAGCCATAAAAAACTTCCCTCCTCAAAGTGCTTACCATGTACAAACCTGAGACCAGGCCAGAGAACTGTGGCACAGAAACAGTCATGGAGGAAATCTGAGATGTGAAGCCAGATTTGTTGCATGACTAAATACATACTAAATAGCAACTGAATACATGCTGAAATAAAAGCAGTTATCCCAAACAAGAAATACCTACCTTATACCTTTTCTTCCTTTTTCAAAGCAGCCATTTATTCATGTTAAGCATGAGTTTGTAGGCAAAGTAACTAAAATAAAATGATGGAACCATTGAAAATACATGCTTGCATTTTTGAAATGATGTAAGTACAAGTACCAGGAATCAAATACAGATAACTGAGTTGATAGCTACTGACAGTTACCATGGGTATCTTTTGATATATTTATATTTATCTAGTATATATAGATAATATAATTTACATCAATCTTAAAATAAAAGGTTAAAGTAACTATTGCTATGTAAGAAATAGGTATCATCAGTGAGTCTTCTCCAGTACTGCTGAATGTGCAACCATATGTGGTGATCAGTTTAATATGGCCACCCATGTGCACCTGCAAACAAGAAGCTTAAGATTTGTGGATGTTTATTATACGAGTTCAGCAGAAATATTTGCTTGATGGTCTTTTGTTTTAATAAATAAACTGGCTTTCTTTGGTAGGATATTTTAGGTGGTTTTCTTCATCTACAGCTTGAAAATTTCTTTTCCCAAAATGTGTTTTAGGAGAGCGTTTAAAATGGGTTTCCATTGGCTGCTATGGATATAAAAAATGCTTAAGTGCCTCTTAGGAATTTTGAATGTTCTTTGACTCAAGAGAGTCAGAAGAAGGAGTTAAAAACCAGAAGTGCCATAAGCAGAAATAGGTTTCACAGTCCTTCTACTGGAACACAGTACCATCCCAGTGGAAGTCATTAGACATTTTTTCTCCATGTATAATGAAGGGCTGCAGTGACTCATTCCTGAATTGTAAATGAATTTTTAAAAACCTTTCAGAGCCATGGTCAGGGACACTGTAAAAATGAACAGCTCAGAATATTATTCCAGCCTGTAATTTCTTAGCAAGGAGATGATACAGGTCAACTGCTGAGTAAACCCTGTTTATGGACATTGAACTTCAGGTCAAGTGTATTGCTAAGAAGTATAAGTGCTGATGAATGAAAATCAAAAGCAATTATGAACAATTATACCTGTGTAAACCTAACATGTCTTTTTGCTTTTGCTGTTTTAAAATATTAGTGACCAGGAATCATCAGAGACAAATCAACAAACTAATTTCTACACACTTCTCATCAAAGTGCCTTCTATCTGTTTTTTGTCTCATGTCTGTGGGATCAAAAATGACATCATGTCATTCTTTCCCACATAATTACATTATTGACTTACTAGAAGTAGGAAATCTTATTTCAAGACTATTGTCAAACATTTTCCTTTCTAGCCTGTTCTCACTTAACCTCTACTTTCCAAAGTAATTGTTTTTTTTTTCTATGTGATTTTATCCCTTTTTCCATTATCTGGCCTAGTAACCTACGTTACTATGTTGGCCAAAGAATGGCATCCCTTTCCCCACATCTTGTTGTAACTGAATTTTCTTTTTGTGTGTCACAGGGGTGTATCTCATGTCTCTCACCAGCAGACTCAAAGGTAGGTATCACTGCTGACAGTCAAATATCTGGTCAGGCTGGAGGTGGTGCTGAGGAATCACAGGAAAATGACATTTTTACTCTTTCTGTGGCTCTTGGAAAATTACTTTTGTGTTGTGTGCCTAAATTTTTGCATCTGTAGGAAGCACATGGCTACTTATCTCAAAGGACTGCTAAAACTTAGTTTATCAATAGCTGTAAAGCACCATGTACTCCCAGATAGAAAATACACATGTTTTAGAAGATTAAATTTAATACTTGTGGAATTCAGAGGTTTTAAACATGGTATTTCATCCACTCAGAACATCAACTCCAACCTACACAAAACAGTCCCTAAAATACCCCCAGTCCATTCATGAAAACCATGGCAAGTCCAAGCACTTTTGTTCAATTCTGTGTTCAGAAAATATTCAGAGTGAAGTCCTTGCCAAAGTGAGTGGCTAGGGTTTTGTTTCCAGTCTAGATTTAGAGTCTCCAGACAATAAAATGCTGCTTATGTCCTTTGGAATCATATTCCAATGGCTTATTGCCCTTATGGCTAAAAGTCTTAGGAGATGGCATTTCCCAAAGGAGTCTACCCATCCATAGATTTGATTTGAACCACATCTTCTCCCTTTTAATTGAATATTAAATATATTCAGAAAAGCATTTAATAAGCATTTAATTGTGGCTGCTGGCCTTTTCAAAAACAATAATGTAACTATTTTCTAATAATCTGAAAGCATATTGCTTTTCCAAGCATCTTGATTTATATGAAGGAAAGAGCTCAGGCAATGGAAAAAAAAGAAGAACATTCTCATTCAGAGAAATATTAAAGTGTTTTTCAAAGGCTGATACTGAGAAAGTAGAGGCAGTGGAAAAATGAAAAAAGAGTTTATTAGGAGATATATATCCCTTCTGTACAATTTAATTCCTGAGTAGAAGAAAGTACATAGCAAGTGTTTTGCTCTTATTAAAAGAAAATGAAGTCTGGATGCATGGTTTCACATCCAATATGATAACACTGGTATTAGGTCAGCAAGGAGTATAGCTATAGGAATATAATTTTTTCCCCTTTCATACTGCTGGATTGCAATTTCAGCTACAGGCATGTGGAGACAAGGGAGGGAAAGAAATCTTACAACACCTCAGACATTACCCTGGATTTTAATGACAATAGGTGATTGATGTTACAACATTTTAGTTAAATGCCTGGGTTATTATGCTGTGAGAATTCCTGTCAGCCATAGCTGCATTGTTGCTCAGAGCAGAGCTGCAGTGAATTTCACTCTCCATTAATAAGGTGAACTAGAACAACCTATATCTCCATGCTGTAGAACTGAGGTCACAACAATAATGTGGCACTAAAATTTGCTTTAAACCATAGAAATTTTATCCCAACCGGCCTGCGGACTAGACCAGATCTTCAGGGGATGTTGCTTCCTTTTATCATTCTGTTGCATCTGTGGTGTATGATCCACATCTTCCCACCTGTTTGGAGTTTAGATCCTTAGACAAATGGAAAGGGAATGAAGCTCATAGTGTGTACATTTTTCAGGATGGATGCTGCCTAAACTGCTTGTTAATCACTCAGCCTACAGAAGGGACACCAAGAAATGAGACTGGCAGCTAGTGAATAAAGGTCAAGAAGTCTTGCAGTTTGCCTCCTGTCCAGAGGAGCCACATACAGGATGGACAGCTCATCCTCATGAGAAGAAGGAAGCTTGTGGCACTGTAGAAAGGAGGTCACTCACCCTGCCAAGAGGTAGTCACAACAGGAGAGGTGATCCACTCTCTCTTCTCTGCCTGCATCCCTGAGGTGTTCTGAGGCCAAACTCTCAAAGTCGTGTTTTATAGCTCAGTACAATTGTTCGGGTTGGTACAGCTTCATGTTTAATGATTTCCATTTAATGGGAGTCAGGAAACGTTTAATGTCTGGTTACAGTGCTGTAGCTGTGTCTCTGAAGCAATGAAATCAGCACGGACAACTCAGTTCAGCAAATGCTAAAACATGCTGGATCCACATGGATTATATTGCTATATTTTAAATCATTCAACAGAAAATGAAATTCTCCCATCTAAATGCATGTCTCAGTCCCTTTGAATCCAGTAATAGGTCTCAAGAAAGTTTTGCTGATGCTGTGATTTCAAAGGTGAGCGTGACTCTACCTCCTGCCCCAATTATCAGCCAGTTTCTTTAATAATTCAAAATCCTTGCTAAAATCCTGACCTTAAAGATTAATAAAATGAGCCTTTATAGCCTTTCCAAGTTAGGCCGATTAAACACAGATTTGGCACAGACAACCTGAGAAACTTCAGTAACATTATTCATTTAGCTAACAGAGTTACCTCCCCTGCTGACGCACTCCCAATTAATGCCAAGAAAGGCATCTGAGCCGCTGGAAGGGGACCGCTTGTTCCGTGCTCTCCATTACCTTGGCGTTGGTCCCAATTTAATGATAACATCACTGTGTTTTTCTTGAGAATTGTAATTATTTTATGGAAGTGGGTAGTGTTCTGTCCAGCTCTCAAGCCTTCCCGAGAGGACAGCAGGCCCCAAGCCTGGATGGCAGCAGGTGTTTTGGAGGGAAGCATTCATTACCTCCCCCAAAAGCACACGAAGAAAGGCGTGGCAGTGGGTGATTAATTTATACCCTGCAGCACAAAGATACCTGAGCTGAAGTACTTTATAATTGCAACTGATGGTCTTGTATCTGCTCACCAGCTTTTCCAGACCTAGGCTCTGCTGCAACCAAGCAGAGCCAGCTTAGCTTAACTCTGCCTGGAAGCAGCTCCGATTAAACTGATGCAACTGTACACACGATGACGGATTTAAAATTAGTTTTTTGTTATGCTAGTGTTTATGAATGCCAGCTGAGTCACTGCAGGCTGAATTTAAACCAGTTTACTAGAGTTCATACCCAAAATTATCGGGGTTTAGCCAAACCAGTTTAAAACTTGGCAGTAGGGGTGGCACTGGCTGAGCAAGTCTTGCTGCAAGGCTGTCAGGGAGGAGGGCCATGCTGAAGGACAGAGGATGCTCTGGCCACAGCCCAGAGGCCCATTGCCTCTGACATATCCCCAGGGGCAGAGGTGACATGGATGATGGCTGTGCCTGGCCCTGGGAGGAGGAGGAGGAGAGCAGGAGGTCTGATCCCAGGAGGAGTTGAAGAAATAGAATCATAGAAACATTTAGGTTGGAGAAGTTCTCTAAGGTTGCTGAGTCCAACTGCTGACCCAGCAATGCCAAGTTCACCACTAAATCATGTCCTTGAGTGCCACATCCACAGGTTTTTTAAATACCTTCAGGGATAGGGACTCTTACTGGAGTCCTGCCAGTCAGCACCAACTGGGAACTTGTCCCAACACTGAGCTAAGATATTATTCCCATTGCCCAAAGAACAACATAAGGTCAGCAGATAAAAGCTGTATCTCTTGAACTATTTTGGGCAGTTTTTCCCATCAAACCTTAGTAACTCTGATTTCAGGATCCAGCCCACATTGGAGAAGGGAGAGAGATCATCTAACCATGACTGATTTTACAATTTCCAGAATATAAGGTCAATTTAAAATGATGCCAGGAAGAATGAAGTCTGGTTTATGTTCTTTCAATGCTGAATTGCAGGCTTTGTGTAAGATCTCTTGTGGGAGACGTTGAAAGGCCCCTCCCAAGCCCTGAGCAGAGAGGAGGGTCCAGGTGGGTGCTGTGGGGCACATGGGGTCTCCCATGGCAGGGAAGATTGGAGGTGTCCAACTCCTGGAACAGCAGGGGACTGTGCCTCCACCCAGAGGCCTGCAAGGAGTGTGAGTGCCCCATGGCAGGTGAGGACAGAAAGCTGTGCCTGGTGAGGCATCCCAGGCTCATGGCAGCACCAGGAGGAGGCACTGAGGCATGGCAGAGGAAGTCCCCCTTCCATGAGGACAGAGGCCCGTGTCTCCTGGCCTGGCCTGCTGATGGGAGCTCGGGCAGATTTTGGGACCCCTGCTCTGCACAGGCACCTCTGCCAAGGTGTCATGATTCAGGCCTGGCACAGAGCCAGTGCCCCCATGAGGATACCCTCTCCCTGGTGTCTGCTGTGAGATGTGACCAGGAATAAGCAAAGCAGGCTCCAGCTTAGAAATAAAGAAAACTTTATTACCTAAACTACAAGAAAAGAAGGAAAAAACTATAAGGGAAAAAAATTGAAAACCTTACAAAAAAGCACTTTCCTCCTCCCCCCCACCAAATTTCCCAATCCGATACATTCCCCCAAATCACCAACTGCCCAGTCTGGCACCACCCTTTAGAATACTCAAACTTCAGTCCATGAAGAGGAGAGGAGTCCTTCTTGCACCATAGGCTTCCCCTGGAAACACGCTGAAACCTCGTGTGCTTCCATGTCACTCAGCACCGCCCGGAAAAGTCCTTTTGCCATTTGTGACATCTTCCTTCCATGCCCAGTGCTCTCACCACTGTGCATGGACCAGAGCTGCTTTTAGGGTTGTCTTTTAAGGATGCCTTGTCTCACTCCAAAAAAGGCACAGTCTCTCCTTCGGGACATCTGTCCCCCCCCATTTTTCACCCCCTGGGGCCGAGGGGTACCCACACTGAACCCTCCCGGTTCTGAGGCACTGCCTCCCCCTAAATGCAGTCTCTGTGTCACAGGAATAAAAATGGTTCAGTCTATGGCCACACAAGAAAAGTCCAGCCAAAAGGCCACTCCAATCATCTCTCCCCCCACTCAGCCAGTCTTCTCCACTTCCCTTCGGCCTATCCCTTGTTATCTCATCTCTTATCTCTCTTCTTATTCAGCTCCAGGAGGATCAGCATTTTGCAAGGTCTCAATCATGTAAGAAAAGGGTTAAAAATTTCAGTCTCTGCCTGTCCCAGAGCTCCGGCACTCCCACACTGCCCTGCCAGGGCACTCCCCCCCTTCTCCTCCTGGGCCAGCGCCGCTATCGAATTCAGACGCTGGCTCTCCCTCTCTCTCCGGCTCTCCCTCTCTCTCTCTTCCCTGGGGGGGCTGCCCGATGTCTCTTGGGCTCTTCCACCCTTCCATCCTTGGGCTGGGCCTACCTCATGGCCGCGTGGCTTTTCCCTCCCCCCGCCCAGCCAGCAGCTGGGACAGGGGGAGAGATCCAAAGCCTTTCCCGACGGAAGTCCAAAGAGACTCCCGGGACCGCAGCTCTCGTTTTTAACCCCTGTTTTTCTCAGAGGCGAATCTAGTCCTCAACGGTGGTACCAAATGCCAATCCTAAAATCTGAGCGCCCATTGGTGGCCCGATGGTAGTGAATGGTTGTGACCGCAGCATTCCAGAAATCCCATTTCCGGTCCAACCACTACACAAGGCCAGAAGAGGTCCTGGTGCTTTTCTCCTGGATCCTGATACTTTGTGGAAGGGGCTTTAGCTGTCTGTATAACTGTTGTCAGCAAGAGATTTGGCTTTTACCACCACAGGCCCCACTTCAGGAACTGAGGAGGGCTTTGTGGGCGCCTGAGACACCTCACAGTCCCTACGAGCAGGAGATGGAGCCAGGCTCCCCACTGCAGTGCAGTGCAGGGTGGGAGGACAAGAGGCATCAGGTATAAGTTGAAATGAGAGTGTCAGGCTGTGGGAAAACAGAAACTGCCTTCCTAGGAGGGAGGCGGTGGAGCAGGTCACCCTGAGCATCTGTGCCATCTCCATCCTCAGAGGGTTTCAAGCCCCAGCTGGTCTGCGCCATGGGCAGCCTGCTCTGGCCCCAGCACAGGCCCTGCTTTGGGCTGGAGACTTCCCAAGGTACCTCCTGGCCTGAATTACACCATCATCCTATGATAACCAATGTGTTTTTAAACCAAGACCACTTTGCATGTACAGCACATTATACTTGGCCCTTAGCCTCAATAAGGTCTTGTGGCAGTAAATTATATAAATTATATAAATTATAGAGATGAATCAGTTAACCATCATTTCAGTCAGTGCTATTTTCACCCTGACTTTGATTTAAGGAAGCAAGACATTTTCATTTTTGCAATCCCATGCACGTGAGGGAAAATTTCCAACATACATGCTTAAGTAAGTAACCTCTTTTTGACAGTGCTGAGCTGTCATCAGCTGTCTCTTGAAGGGAAATTATTGCCAACTGAGCACTTTGGAAAACTTCTTCCTTTGTTTATCAGCCTACATAAGACTTTTGGACCCTAATTGTTGGCACATTTTCTAAAGTGTCTCTGCTGCAGTAGCTTCTATGTGTTCTGAAAAGGTAAATTCTACCCTTCCAAGAAAGGAGCATTATTATCACAGTCACAGAGTATGCTGAGTTGGAAGGGACCCACAAATACCATCAAAGTCCTGGCCCTGCACAGGACAATGCCAAGAGTCACACTTTTCTCTGAGAGCATTGTCCAAGCACGTTTTGAACTCTGTCAGGCTGGTGCTGAGAGCACCTTGCTGGGGAGCCTGTTCCAGTGCCCAACCATCATACCTGTGTTATCATCCTCCCAAGATCAGAGAGTGGCTGACCCATCAAAAGTCTCACAGTGAGTGAAAATTGATATTTCAAACACAACCACCCATCTGTTAGTCATAGATTTCATTAGCAGAAAAGCAAGATCCACCATCCTTATCCAATCACATGCAAGTTTTGCTAAAATACAAGGGAAATATGAGCCTTACTATGTTTACCTAAAAGATCAAATTTTATGTATGTTCTATTTTTAGTCATATCTGTAAAAGAAAAGACTTTTTTTGTTTCCAGCTTTTATTTATATGTCTGTTTTCTTCTCTTTTTGCAGTAAATTAGTCACTAATTTAATCATCTCTAAGATCCATATGCTCGCCCACACCATCCTTCATATGAGTACAATGAGATAAAGATTCTTATTTGCTGCACTAGGGTATAATTAAACTTTCTAAATTTCAATTATTTCAATTTCTTACCATGAGCAATCACATGGCCTCTTGCAATAAAAGGAGATATTGTTTGCATTTTAAATGCAAATTTTCAGAATTTTCTACACTCATCTTTTAATTTAGCTTCCAGTCTTTGATAACATGGTTTACCTACATCAAATTAGTGATACACTCCACTGACATGGTTTCTTTTGTTTTGGTTTGGGGTTTTTTCCCTCCTATGGCCATATTGGCAAGTTTCACAGCTGAGCAGTATGACAAATACCATATGTTCACCTCCAGGCCACTGTGTTATTTGCTGGTAACTGAAATTCCTGCTGCTGTAGTTGCTCTGTGAAATTAGGAGTGACTATGACACTTTCCTTCTATTACCTTAAGTCATCTTCTGTATCTAGGCAACTTTCTAGAGTCACTGCTCCATGAAATGAATTGAAATATGTGTAGATTCACATTTCTCTTTGGTAAAACACAAGCAACATTTGAATTCTGAACAGAAATGAAAAACATTCCAATTGGAAAGTGCCTGCAAAAAATTCAATACTTTTCTGCCTTTATTCATTTATTTCAGTCTATATTGCTTATGAATCTAATGAAATGCTAGGCTAGAGCTCCATTTTGGTATGAAATGACTCAAAGGAATAGCATAAATGTCCAACTTCATAAACAGTATATGACAAATCTGTGGAGCAAGTCCTTTGATTGGTTTATCTAGTGGCTTATAACTTTGCTTTTGAATAAACAGGGATTTTCAGACTGAGGTGGCAGGAGACTTTGCTATGAATATTCATGCAAACATGCATGTCCAAAGTGTTGTACAGTTTAATGGAGCTATACCTCTGCCTTGCTTTGATTAATTGACTTTTAAAATGAGGATTTGTTCATTTTTGTTTAAAATTTCAAAGAGGGCACAGAAGAGCAACTGACCAAATTGCCATTCCCTGAAAATCAAAACAACAGTCAATAGGAACTAAGAGTTCAATAGAAAGGCAGGATTGAGCCTTTTATTTCCTAGTCTTTTTTGAGTCCTGCTTCCCACAGGAGAATGACTGACTGAGTAAGAGATTTCATGTTTCTTGCTATTTTTAATCTTGTAACAAGCGATGCAGTCCACCCAGATCAAACTATTCTTTACTAATTTCTAGGCTAGTCCTGGGCCAAAGGATTTCATTCCTTGCTGCACTGCCACTAAAGAAACTCCTTCTGGTCCTTCTCTATCCAGAACACCAGTTTTCTCTTCTCTGATTGCAGAAATCCTCCTTAGTGCATTGGGCTGACCCTTCCTCCTTATGCTGAAATCCTTCATCACTGCAGCCACTCACCTGTGGACACGAAGCAGATCTCTAGCTGGCAGCTGCAATGGAAGTTTACAAAACTTGATTACACACACAGTCTCCCAAGTTAGCAACAGTGCTAATGCTGTAAGGTGGGGAAAGGGGGGGAAATAGACATCAAATTCCAAGTTAGCAAAAGTGTTATTGCCTTAAGAAAATCATTGGCAGGTTTAGTGTGGGATCTTGCCAGGACTTTGCAGGAGCGAGGGGAGAGAGCTAAAGATACAGAGTTGGATGTAATCTATATGCTTACACAGTAATAAATAGTTCATTCTGCAGTCATAAGGAGGATTTACAAGGTGTTCTTTCACCCAGTAAGACTTTCCTTAAGGAGGTGGATCTGCTCTTTCTACAATGTGTGAGGAAAATTAGCACCCTAGAGCAGAACCTGTAAAGGCGAANGCCAAGTGATGACTGCAGAGCTGCACTATGAATACTGTCAAATACATTTCAAGTTATGGTTAAGCTTGCCTGAAGTGCCATAGGGTGTGAAAAACACTTGAAAAAGACACCTCACAAAACTAGGTGAACTGGCAGTGTAATGATAGATGGAGTATGTCAACAAAAGTGCATCATGGACAATATNAAACAAGAGCTGTCTAGGTAGCAGGAGAGACTTAAGGAGCTTTAGATCTGCTTCCCTCCAGGCAGTGTTATTTTGGGCTGACTGGAGATGCCTTCACACCTGTGAGCCCCCTCCTGGAGGAAGCTTTCAGAGAAGCCAGGACAGCTTGTTCTCAAAACAGCAAGCAGGTGTTCTCCTTTCAGTGTCCAAGAAATTCAGTCACTCAGAAACAGTGGTGGCACCAATTCTTCCTTGTGGCTTTGTTTGCTTCCTCAGGTACTCCAGATTCCAGTGAGATGCATGACAATTGCAGATGAGGAGGTTTCAGTTAAAGTAGGAATTTTGATGAAATCCAAACTCCTAAATGCACAGTTGCTGTCCTGAAAACATCTGGCTTAATTGTGACATATTATTAGTGAAAAATTTGATCAATCTATGTTTCGGGTTAGTGTATAGAAAAATGTAGAGTATGTAGAAATTGAGAAAATTAGAGAGGGTTTGCCTACAAACAATGATCTTCAATGACAATAATTAAATTGTGGTAATTTCGTTGCTTGGTATTGCCAAAATCCAAAGACACTTTGGATTGTGTATTTTGGGACCATCTAGTCCTTGGATCAAGGGTACAGGTGGGAGATTTGAATCTAGATTTCTCTTTTCTCTCTCTCCCAGACATACCTACATCCCTTTAATGTCGTAAAGGAAATAGATGAAGTCTTCAAATAAAATTATTTTCTTTTGTTCATTTTGAATACAGAAAATACTGGTAATATCAGTTTTCCAGCTAATAAAGCTGAAACCTTGTGAGACTAAGGTGTCAAAAGAAGAGATTTTAGAACTAGCTGGTGCAATTAGGCAGCAGCTTATTTAAAAGAAATCTTGGCTGCTGTTCCACCAAGTATTCTGTGGAAACTCAAGAAAATGGTTTTGTTGTTAACAAAATGCACAATGTTATTTTAGAAGAGACCTTAGTGCAGCAAATTTCAGTCCTATGTCTAACAAAGACTCTGTGGCAACTGTGGAAATGATAAGCAAGTTTGCCTAGTGTCACCATTGAGTAAGACAATGAAGCAGTAATTAAAGGAAGTTGTTAGAAAGCAATAGGAACAGGAAGAGCTGCAATACTCACAGATCAACATTGGTGCTGTAAAAGAAACTGGTGTTTTCAATCTACTGACACTTTATTGTAAATGCTGGCATAGCCATATCTAAAGTTAAATAACCTTAAGAAATTTATTCAGTCTTTTAAAAACTATAAATTTTTGTCAAACTTCCTGAAGTGAGGCCTATTACTGAAATTAGGTATCATGAGGTGTGGGAATTATGATTAGGGAACAGCAAGCCATAGAAAATCAAGGACTACAGGTAAATACCAAGGTACCATGGTGGCAAAAGGCCAGCCAAGTGATGACTGCAGAGCTGCACTATGAATACTGTCAAATACATTTCAAGTTATGGTTAAGCTCGCCTGAAGTGCCATAGGGTGTGAAAAACACTTGAAAAAGACACCTCACAAAACTAGGTGAACTGGCAGTGTAATGATAGATGGAGTATGTCAACAAAAGTGCATCATGGACAATATTGCTACTTTAAAAATAAAAAAAATGCATCCCTAATGCATTCTTAATGCATCCCTAAGAATTATGGATGGAAAGGGCCTTCAAAAAATTCACCAAAGTCTTCTTTATCTGCAGAAATGGTCAAAGTGTGACTGGATGTCTAAATGAGAATATAAGCAATAATAAAATTAATTCTACATTGTAGATGTAGCATANACATATTATTAGTGAAAAATTTGATCAATCTATGTTTCGGGTTAGTGTATAGAAAAATGTAGAGTATGTAGAAATTGAGAAAATTAGAGAGGGTTTGCCTACAAACAATGATCTTCAATGACAATAATTAAATTGTGGTAATTTCGTTGCTTGGTATTGCCAAAATCCAAAGACACTTTGGATTGTGTATTTTGGGACCATCTAGTCCTTGGATCAAGGGTACAGGTGGGAGATTTGAATCTAGATTTCTCTTTTCTCTCTCTCCCAGACATACCTACATCCCTTTAATGTCGTAAAGGAAATAGATGAAGTCTTCAAATAAAATTATTTTCTTTTGTTCATTTTGAATACAGAAAATACTGGTAATATCAGTTTTCCAGCTAATAAAGCTGAAACCTTGTGAGACTAAGGTGTCAAAAGAAGAGATTTTAGAACTAGCTGGTGCAATTAGGCAGCAGCTTATTTAAAAGAAATCTTGGCTGCTGTTCCACCAAGTATTCTGTGGAAACTCAAGAAAATGGTTTTGTTGTTAACAAAATGCACAATGTTATTTTAGAAGAGACCTTAGTGCAGCAAATTTCAGTCCTATGTCTAACAAAGACTCTGTGGCAACTGTGGAAATGATAAGCAAGTTTGCCTAGTGTCACCATTGAGTAAGACAATGAAGCAGTAATTAAAGGAAGTTGTTAGAAAGCAATAGGAACAGGAAGAGCTGCAATACTCACAGATCAACATTGATGCTGTAAAAGAAACTGGTGTTTTCAATCTACTGACACTTTATTGTAAATGCTGGCATAGCCATATCTAAAGTTAAATAACCTTAAGAAATTTATTCAGTCTTTTAAAAACTATAAATTTTTGTCAAACTTCCTGAAGTGAGGCCTATTACTGAAATTAGGTATCATGAGGTGTGGGAATTATGATTAGGGAACAGCAAGCCATAGAAAATCAAGGACTACAGGTAAATACCAAGGTACCATGGTGGCAAAAGGCCAGCCAAGTGATGACTGCAGAGCTGCACTATGAATACTGTCAAATACATTTCAAGTTATGGTTAAGCTTGCCTGAAGTGCCATAGGGTGTGAAAAACACTTGAAAAAGACACCTCACAAAACTAGGTGAACTGGCAGTGTAATGATAGATGGAGTATGTCAACAAAAGTGCATCATGGACAATATTGCTACTTTAAAAATAAAAAAAATGCATCCCTAATGCATTCTTAATGCATCCCTAAGAATTATGGATGGAAAGGGCCTTCAAAAAATTCACCAAAGTCCTCTTTATCTGCAGAAATGGTCAAAGTGTGACTGGATGTCTAAATGAGAATATAAGCAATAATAAAATTAATTCTACATTGTAGATGTAGCATACTTTATTACACATGCCTAAGGTTTCTTAAGGCATAATGTGTGGGTGCATGGGTGGGAGTGCAGAAGTACATATAGGCACTGACATAAAATATTCACCTCTCTACAGAGCTGAAGTTTTAGAAGCAATAATATTTAATACAATAATCCTATGATTCAGATGTTCTGTGCAGTCTTGGGGTGTCATTCCCCTGAAATGCTAATGCTTCAGCTACTCTGTACACATAATGCTCACAGAAACATGTACATGCAAATTTCTGATATACATATAAAAATATTCTCCCCTGTTTCACTGTTTTTTATAGCATTTTTCCTGCTATGGACTCCTTACAGAAATGATTGGAAGTAATGAAAGTTTTCCATAGGAGTATAAACTGAATGGACAGGGACACCTTGTTTCACAGAGGAGTTGAAGGAATGTATGAAAGAGATGTGAAATCAGGGTACAGAGAAAGGCAATCAGGTGATGTGTTTAAGGAGATGCTTGACGTACCTAAAAAAATACAAAAAAATCTGGAACATACAAAGG
>WBNQ01033796.1:7983-20058 GCA_013401375.1 Spizella passerina | reverse complement strand
AAGATAAAATTCTTTTTTTTTTTGGTGCAGATTGAATTCTTTAGCCTCAGTTAAAATGATGGTGGTTAATAGAAGAAGGGTATCTTATGAATTTGAAACATTTCAGATTCAAACTGAGGGTGTTTTCCCTTTAGAATTTTAAGTGATAACTTCTAGATTAAGCAAACTTTGTTTAAGGTAGCCTTGTATCATTATTAAATCTTTTTGTATAAACAAAAATGTTTTAGAGCAGAAGGAAGGTAAAAATTATTGGAGAGACTGTGCATAGTATTTCTGATGTCTCAACATTGCTGCAAATAAAGTCAAGATACCTGTTTTAAGTTTTCACAGATTTTGAGTACAATAGTTCAGGAACTCAAGTGGAAATGGGTCTGCCTTGAAGAAAACAGACATGCTGAACACTGTAGAAAACTATCAGTTGCTTGAGGGAAATCTTGCTGGAGATCACAGAAACATATTAATATTCATTGAAATTAAAACATTTTTTTTCTTTGACTATCTTTATGCATTAGAGGAAGAACAATTCTAGGGTTTTGCCAAAATCTAAGGTGTAACACATTTCTGCTATTTAATGTTGAGCAAGTTAATGTTATGCCTCAGTTTCCCTGGCCATAAATGGGGATAATGATACTTATCTCCTGTAAATTGCTTTGGGAACTTTTGATTATGAAAGTTGAATATGATTATTCATTATGTTTGCTTCCTATGAATATTCTAGTGAATGTGTTTCGCAAGGGGATGATTAATTTTCAACAAATATCGGAGACTTGAGAAAATGAGTTTATATCCTCATAAATATAAATGTTCTGTTTCAGATACTGAGGAAATGTGACATATTTGTATTCCATACAAATGAAGGCAGTATTCTCAAATGAGGAACACTGAGCCCACACGTGTTAATCACATGTTCTCTCATGCCAAGAGCTACCAAACGTCCCTCATGCCAAGAGGGAATGGTTCTAAGAAATACATAGAGATACTTTTAGACAAAATAAGCAAGAGATGTAGATGCAGAGTTGACTGAGATAGGGTGACTTCCACATGTTGCAGAGGTAAAACACATGGGGTGTTTTCTCTGACAGGTTTTAAATACGCAGTGTCATTCTGTGACTCGGATGGTGTGGTGTGACGTGGGTTATGAACGTCACGCCACAAGTGTAACTGTGGGGAGATCACTGTTTAATAAGTGTGTGTTTCAGAAAGCCTTCAATGCCAACACGTGGGATAATCTNCTTAAAAGAGCTTCAAAGTCAATAAATACCACTTGATGACTGTAAAGTCAATAAATACCATGCTGTTATTCTTTTCTCTCCAGACAAAGCAGAATAAATTTGCACCACACTTTCCTATATTTTATTATATCTGGAAGTTGAGGCTGAACACACATAGGACAAACACAACTTTCTCAAGAGTTAAAGGCTTTCCATATGTTTTTTGCCACTGTGTCATCTAAAGATTCTAATAGGAGTATTTTTATGGGCATTCATTTGTGTGTGATCAAAATGAATCTCATTCTGGTGATTCTTTTATTTATGTTTCCTGCTCTTTCACAATTGCACTGCAACTTACCAGTCATCTTTTAACAAATATCTTTGGTAAAAGTTTGTTTTTGTGTGTATTTTTAAAAAATCTTGATGTAGGGCTATTCATAATTTAAAAAACGCACCAACAATAGTTTGTAGTTGAAATGCTTAAATCTAATGAACAAAACAGAAGAGTATGAGAATGAACAAAACAGAAGAGTATGAGGACTGTTGTCTTCATCTTACTATTGAAAAATACCATGTAGGCAATATCTATTTAACTATTTAATAAACATACATGCCTAGATTTAGATGAACACAATTGTGCTTCACTTTGAGGACCAGGAGCTAAAAAAGCATGTAAGAGCAAGAGAGAACCATTTCCATCCTTGCTAAAGAAAAACCCTTAAAGCTTTTTTGCAACTTTAATCTCTATGTCCACAAAAGAGGACTGATCAAGAATGAGCACAGAGGTGGATTTGTGGCTGGCCCTGCATTTAATTTCTGTTACTAATAAATAACTCTTTTCATCAACACTGGCATCTCAACCCTCCTTAGAAAGACATAGGTAAAGCTGTCATGCAAGGAATAATTTCCATTTCTAGAGAAAATCTCTGGAAGCATCACTGGAATATGGGGACCACGAGACAAAGAAAATTTTCAGGTGACCTGAAAAAGTAAAAGGCAGTAACTAAAGAGAGTGTTTGTGCAAGATTTCTGCAGGATAGCCTAAAGAACAGTTATTTTCACTTACAAGATCTTAATTGAATAATTATTGCCCTGTGGGTAGAGCACAAGTCAGCAAACACTCCAGCCCTTTCTAACAATCTGAAGATTACTTGGGGCATTAAAAAAACCTAAATAAAAACCGCAGAAAAGGCAAACCAACAGGCCAGAGCTTTATAATTTTGTCAACTTTTATTTTATTTCATTTTTTTTCAGAGGTGTGAATAGATATTGAATTGTGCCTGAAAAGTGTGATTGTTTTGTCACTCCTGCTGCACCAGGGGATTTTTATTTTGGCAGTTATCGTTAAGTAAAAACTGCCAGTGAAAGAGTTGAGCTAGAAGAACATATTTGAAAGATTCCTGCACCAGTCAAACTCGCTTAGCCCCTTAATCCCTTACATTGGCAGTTGAATCCAAGAAAAAATGTAGCAGTGCACAGAGGAGCTATAAACAAACAAAGCTTGAAGCTCTTGGCACCTTAAAAAATTGCCTGTTTCTTGTAAATACATTGCAATAAAACAATAGCTAGTGAACATTAGCGGAGAAAGAAATCAGCCATGAGGAACTCAAAGTAGGTGGCCTTCCAATTGTGGGGAAAAAACAGCGAGAAAGAGGCTGAGATAAATCCTGCAAATACCATGCAAGGTTTTTGAGGACTTATTAATAAAACACACCCATAGAACACGTGCAGAAAATGAAGTTAGTTGATCATTTGAGTGGTGGAATATTTGTCTAAGGCACTGGGGCACTCCATTCCCTGCAATTTAAACAGCTTTTTCTGACAACCCACTGTGAGCCCAGCCTTCCCACCCTTTCTTAGCCCTAATTGCTCACATTCAACAACATTTTTGCTACAGAATATGGGAAAGAAATAAAATCAAGTGTCCCATTTGTAAAGGGCAGAGCAAGGATTCATTCTCATAATTTGCTTCACTGTGAATTGTTTGAGTATCTTGTTAAAAGTGCAACAGGAAGAATTTTTGTGGTGACTTAATGATGCAGGTGCCTACAATTGAAAAAACAATATTTGAAATTGTAAAGTTTGGATTGAAATTGTATTATATAAATATCACAATTCTGTAAAATAAAGACTGAGGTAGAAATGCTGCAGAAAACAAATGCAAATGCACAAAATAAAGTTCTTTAGTTGGCCCCTTCCTATATGTAAAATGTTTCTATTTTTTGGCAACAACTATATAGTTCTATAACTGTTCTTTTTGGCAGGTGGAGAGGATGGGTAAGGAATCAGGAGAAAACTGTAGAAGATGAACCACAGTCCAGTTATTTAGAACTGCATGTGCTTTTTATGTTTTGTTCTGTAGTTTGTCTATCTTTTGATTTTGTATCCTATCCATTGCCCCTTCTGCCATTCAGGTCTACTCAAGATGCTTTTTACACCATTTGCCAGATCTCATGCTGATGGACACGCTGCAAAGCTAGGTGATGAATTTTGTCTGGATGTAAAATCTGATTCTGAATGCCTGGGATACATGTTTGTCAGCCTTAAACTTTCATCATGATGGGAATTCTGTTTTTTTTGCTCTCACTTTTGAATGGGACTGGGATGGGGCAGGGAGGGCCATGCAGATGAACTGGGGTTTAGCCAAATGTCTTCAGTGAGGAGACAAGAACTTGCCTCAAGAAGTCGATCAGATGCCACATCAGAGAGGAGGATTATTACTTGTAGTTTAAGAAGTAGTAGAGGGAAAGCCTCTGGAGGATAAGATGGATATATCTGGGAGTGTTGCAGCATCTTAAAGCTCAAGTTACTTCCCTGTGTGTAATCAACGCTGTGCTTGTGCATCTCTGCTCATTTGTATGAAGCTCCTCCTTGGAGTGGTTAGTAAAACATCTGCTGGTATGCCTGTGAGGTGAGCATTGCAAAATCACGTCCCTTGAGAGTGTGTACTGCACACAGCCTTGTTAGCAATGGAATTTAATAAATCCCACATCTCTGGACTGCCCCAGGTGGGTTTGCATCCCGAGCTGCACCATTTCCAGAGCACACTGCATGCTCCAGCACGGCCTGCAGGGCAGGGCAGGGCTCCCTTGGCACAGCCTCCTCTCCTCCTTCCTGAGGGACACCTGCAGGGGGGAAGGCAGCAACTTCGGACATTTGTCTATCTTTGTAAAATTTCTCTGCTAAATCTGAGCAGTCTACCTAATTAAGGTGTCCAGGGCATCTCCACTGGGTATTTGCATGCATATACCTAGCAAAAACTAACAGTAAGGTTAGGACTACATCTTTTGTCCTTGGATGTGTGTGGCAGCCATCTTGGCATCCTCAGTGTCATGCTTTTTATAAGCTACAAGAACGTAAAATTTGGTGGGTGATTGGTTGATGATTTATCATCATGGTTTGTATTTTTGTTTGGTTTTTTCGGGGGGGGGTTAGTTCTGAGGTTAATTCTATGTTTGTTTGGGGGTAGTTGTGATGATGACAGTTGGTTATTGGTTTTGATACTAGGAAATATAGAGGAAGGTTAATTGAAAGTGTATTGGTGATGTGGGCTCATTGAAGCCTGGAAGTGGCACAGACAGCAGCACTGGTTCTAAATGTGTGTAACTCTGCACTGTGTGAACAAAGCAGAGCAGGCTCTGATACCCCAGGATTTCTGGCATGGTGAAGGTGCTCAATATCTAATAATGCCATTTGGTGTCACCCTTCATGACAGAGGGTTTAATTTTGTTGTTTTTCTGAGAACATTCCCCACAGGAGTCAGTAGTGCCAGGGAGGTGTTGGGTTGATGCTGCAGGAGCCTGAAACCCTCCCAGGCAGTTCCTGTGCAGTACAGGCACACCACCATTGGTGATTAATGCACCAATCATGTGTCCCAGTGCTATCATCTCTGGAGATCAGGGAACATGATTTGTTGTTTAAGTGTGATCTAAATAGATAATCCCTATTTACTTTGCAATACTTAGAAAGCCCTTAAGTCAGAATGATATTTTAATTGTATGGTTTCCATCAGCATCCAAGTTTTGTTCACTGTTTTGTATTCACTACGTCATAATTCCTTCTGGAATTCACAGGGGACTTCTTTTCACTTACATGAAGATCTCTTCATGCTGTTCTGTCAGTGAAAAGGAGACTTAAAGTGGGAGTAAATTACACTAATATACAGTGCTGTTATATTGTCAGAGAGATGTAAAGCAGTGTTATTGCAGTAGAGTATGATGTCCATCTGCTCACTGCAGTTCTCAACAAAAAGAAATTCTCTCCTTAGCTAAGAAGGAAGTGGTGAGGAAACTGACTTAGATTAATAGAAATGGCAGTAGCCCATTTTCACATCTCATTTCAACCCAGTAGAAGGGAACCAGGTGCTGTCACCATTTCCTAGATGATGATGTTCCCTAGGATGACTATGCTGCTACTTCAGTTTAGGTAAAATCCTAAAGAATAAGAATTGCAGATGCTCTCCTTGCTGGTGTTTTAGGATAGAGAATATTTGTGTCTGCATGGGCTGTGACAGTATGTGAAAAATGAATTATTACCAGCGAGCAATGAGAGTTTATTAAAAAGAGAAGTGCTTATCTTCAGAGAGAGCTAATCACAGTGCATTTCCAGTTGGATTTCTTAAAAACAAACAACCAACTCCCCAAAACCACAGCCCATCAAGAAAAAATTTAATGGGAGAGACCTGTAACGCATTTCTAAAATAATGTGGTTTGGTATTTCAGCACTACATGAAAACAGGAGAACTCTCTAAGATCATCCTACCTCCTGGGTTTCATTTTAGAATTCAGTGTCACCACTAAAGCACAAGGACACTGTTCATCCTGGCTTTAATCTGTATATTCCCCTGGGTTGATTTTCATTGAAACCAGCCATATCTTTCCTTTCATGAAGGATTCCTTTATGAGGCACTCTTAAAATTTTTGATCTTGATTTTTGGTACTGATAATCAATCTTTGTTTTATGAATAACATCTTTCAATATGAATATTTTACTTGAATTTAGCAGAGATTATTATGAATAGTATACTTTACCATCAAAAGCAATGACTAATACTGTAGTATTTGATGTTCTGGATTTTCTTTACCATATAAAAGCCTTCTCTCTGCATGTTAAGTTACATTAGCTGTTTAAAAATACAAATACATAAATTATGGTTCTAAATATTTCCCTTTGTCTTTTGTCCTGCAGGTAAGTTCACAGGCACACTGCAAAGTGAACATGTGGTTTTACAAATTCAAAATGAATTCTTGGAGCGTGTGACGTAGCTATCAGTGGTACTAGAAATTTCCAAAGCCAGCTTCACTAATGAGCCTGACAACAGTGGTGTGAACTCAGAAGTCAGTGGTTCTTGCTGTTTTCGGGCTGGCAGATACTCAGTGTTGGATTAAAATGTCATTTGCAGCTGCTTTTTTGGTGAAAAAGATTTTTGAGTGCTGGCCAGAAAAGCTGGGCTCTTTGGATGAGTGGCAATCCCCAGAAAGGTCCCAAAGGAAGGGAACAAGGGCAGAGGAGCTCTGGCCACAGGAGCCCAGCTGGGCTCGCTGCTGCCTCTGGCTCCTGGGCTTTGTCTCTGTAGCTGTGGCCAAATAAAAGGGAAATTGCAGCTCCTGGGTGTGCAGCACAGCAACTCCTCCTGGTGCATGCCTTTTGTTGGTGTCAGCTTGAAATTCGGATCTCAAACTCAGCACATAGAAGGGAAAGAACAACTCCAGTTATTATTTTATTCACTAATTGGCCCTAATTTCCAGCATAGCTAATTTGGTCCATTAATTCTGGCTTCATGCTCCCCTTGTTTATCTGAAATTATCTCAACACAGCTGTTTGGTTTTATGAGTAGGCATTTTTTGGTTTGGACTACTTAAATCTTTCTGCCTTCTGCTTTTAACTTTGGTGAAATGGTTTTATGCATCAGTATGAACTTTTGATTCCTTGGATAACTAGATTTGTCTGTGGCACAGAAAACTGTACCTCTGTAGTGTTTATTTTTCTGTCAGGTACTTGCTGTCTTAATTTGTGCTTTTTGCTGCTGATTTCTTGGTGAACTTCAGGAAACTGCAGCAAAAGCAATATAAAAAGAAAAGCCAGCTCAAGAATATATGAACCTTACTTTATATTCCAACACAAATTTTAGCACTCTGCTTAAGAAAAAAATGTGGAGGAAGATTAAATTTACTATGTATTCCTAAACATCCCACCCTTTCTAAGGCAGGCAGGGGTGCTGGGCTGTTTGGGAAGCAGCATTTGCCTGCCTGCAAAGTGAGAGGAGTGCAGGGAACACCCTGCATGTGAATCTCAGGCAGAAATGCAAAAGGGGACTGAGAACAGAGGCAACTTTGTGCAGTCTAAAGCTCTCTGAAATCAATAATTGTTTGCTAGACATTCACATTGTTTTTAATAGAAAGCCTTGAAATATATTTTTGTGACATAAAACTCAGTGGTTGTGTGAAATAGTTTATGTCATTGTCCACAGATTCCATTGAAGCAGTAAGGGAAATACAGAGCTCTACAAATTTATGTTTTACCCTGTGTAATGTTCACTAAAGCTTTACATCAGGCTTAATCAGTTGGACATGAATTAATGATGGTTATCAAACAAAAAATAATGAATTCCAAATAAATACTTATTGCATAATTGAAGTCACAAGAATTTTCTATGAATAAAATATATTTGTATTTACAATGCATAAATTCAGTTGTGACACTGTTGGCCATAAACAGCTTTCTGATGGAAGTATTGATGAGCTATGTTAAATTAGTAATAGCTTGAATACATTTCTTAATTATGTCACCAGCTTTGTGTGCAGGAATGTTGTTTGAAATAAATTGGCTGCCATTTATTTTGTCTGTACTAGGGGAACAAAATGGTGGGATTTTGATTTTTTTTTAAATTTTTACAATCTAACAAATACTCAAGAGCCTCAGTTGATGGGAGAATGTTTTGGATTTGTCTTTTTTGTTTATGTATGCAGTGGATGTTATGTAGTTTCCTTCTGCTTTGCCAAAGACATTTCAGATAATTTTTTCATTGATGCAATAATTAGCACAATTTCACATGTATTGGAGAAAACATAAATATGTTACTCTGGGCCTTCTCAAAGAGCAAGGCAGAAAATACCAGCCAGCTGCATGCATGTTGCAGCATTAACAAAAGCTCTTTACATTTTGAAAACAAATAAATAAAGGTACAATATAATTTGGGGATATTCAGGGGTAAGTTTTGAGTCATCAGAGCAATCCTGTGCAATAGACTGTTGGTATTTTGCATTAAAAGTGGAAGCCTCAGATTAGTGGCACCTTTGCTGTGCCCTGAGTTCTGTCAGTTCATGCTGGGCTTGGTGACCAGGCAGAGAAATCCCTTCTCTCAGTGACTCCCAGACCCAGATGTAGTTGGATTCTGGTGGGTTAGCACAGGAACTTTGTAAATCACATCATCTCTTTGCACACCAGCCCCCTGCTCAGCAAATGAGAATAACTCTCACCTACACAGCTGAGTTCTGAAGTTTGTGTAACATTTTTAATCCATCAAGCTGAGCCATCCTCAGTCATTGCAGTGTTAGTTTTTGAAGTGCTTCCAGTTGAATTAGCATCACATGTTTCAATGGATGTGAAATTTGGTTTTTAATGAGCAAAAACCACCCCCTGCTTTGGAAGCAGTGTTATCACTATTGCTCTCTTATCTGAGAGCCCTGGTTATGGCCCATAGAAAAATCCTTCTTGCAAAGAGCTCTGAAAGAGAAATAGATAAATAGAAAAGCAAGGAAGTGCAAGTGCATGATAGGCAGAAGCCTTAATGTGTCAGCAATCTTACTGCATTTTGCTCTTCTTTTTCTCCTCAGCGAATGGGAAGTTTCAGGAGATAATTACAGAACAAATAATGAGCCTTGTCAGCATTAGCCACCCCTAAGAGAGAAGCAGAAAATGGTGAGTGTTCCAAGGTGCTTGTTTAAAAGTGTTAGTGCAATGGGTAAAACAAGGTTGGAGGAGTGTGAGGAAAAGTGCAATGGATGGGAAATGAAGAGAGGCTGGGGTAGTGGAAGTGTCAGAGTTAGAGCAGAAATGTAAAGGAACTGGTGTCTCAGAGACTTAACTGTCCTTATTGCCTTCTTAACACTGAGGAAAAACATTCTGAAGCATAAAACCATGGTGGAAAAAAAAAAACAATGGAAGGAGGGCAGAATGAAAAACTGTTCCATGAATAAAATCACTGTTTCCTGTTAAAGGGCACATCCTCTTGCAGAGTGGGGTCTGATGCTCCCTTGGCCTTCTCTTCCCAAGCTCAAGTGAATTCAGTGCACTTCCACTAAAATCCAAACGGGGTCACTTGTCATTTCTGGGAATTGTGAGCTCCCTCTTGGAAAGCAGAATCCATAGAGCACCCTCTGTAGAAAGGGTGAAATGCTTCAAGTCACAGCTCTGCCTTTGGTCTAACAAAGAATTTTTACATCAGGTTTAAGGAATAAATCCTCGTGAGAAGTGATAAAACCCTTCATCCTGCACATTTAAAATATACCAAGATAAAGAAACATACCATGAAAGGTAGTAATGTGTTAGCACAGGTGGTGTCTCCATGGTGGTTCTTTCTTTTTTGTATTTTATAAATGTTTTTTAAAGGCATGAATGCACTTAACTACTTCATCTTTATTGATGTTCTGCTATTTTGAAAAGTTCAGAAAGATAAAATTGAGTGTTTTGTTTTGGTTGTTTCCTTGGAATAATGAGGAATTAGAATGAGATTTACAGTGCAATTTATACTCCATATCCACTTAGTCTTGGATGCTTTTTCTGACAGAGGCCAGCACTGGGGAAGCTCTGAGAGCCTCCCACTTAACAGTTCTAGTAAAATCTGTTTTCCAAATAAATGCTTTCAGCAATAGAAACTAACACACAGAAAATGGCTAACAGCTAAGCAAACAGAAATGGCTTCATTTTTTTGTCATAAGATTTGCAATATTTAGGTCATACTTAGACCAAGGACAAAGAAACAGTAAGATTTTCACTTTATGGCCCCTATTTCATCAGTAGCAGGAGCAGGTCAGAACAATTACAGTACATCTCATAAAACTGTCTGCCTCCCTACTCTGCAACTTGATTATTCTGTATAAATTTTCAACTGAAACTGTAAAATCTGCAATATTTATACCATGACATGAAGCTGTAATGATGTGAAACCTCTCCATTCACGCATGTCCATCTAAAAAAGTGAGATTTTGAGTAAATTTTGCTCTTTAGAGTCTGTAAGAAAATATCACAGACTTTATCCCTTGGAGATTTGTTTTACTGTATCCTGCTATTTCAAAGTTATATAATTTTTTGTCATATTCACTTGAAAGAAAAATTAAAACAAATTCCAGCAAGATCTGTGGGTTAGACTTTGAAGAGAAAAATGACACCACTCAAAATATTCTTTAGAACATAACAAGAACACAACTATTTTACAACTTAAAAAGAGCAAACTTTTACATCCTTGTGGCACTACCAATTGTGTTGTCTTTTTCAAATGTTGTCAAAAATTATAAAGCATAAAAGCTTTCAAGCACTGAAGATTAATCCTCCCTCCCAGAAAGATAAAGATTGTAGTCAAATTCTATAAACCTCGTTTTGCTTCTAGCTACATATTTTTAAGTATGATTCTGAAGCAATATCAAAGCAGATGGTGCAACAGCAGCATTGAAAAAGCATTTGGTGTATTGTAAGTGTCAGGTTAGAATTCACAACCTGATGAATTGCCCACAAGTTCAGTGCTAAAATGGTGCCATTTCTGTTTTAAAATAACTAAGTTAGAAACTATTTTCAGAACTAGAATTAAAAATAAAAAAGAAAATAAATAACCCATATGTCCCTTGTTGTTTTTAAATATTTAAGTGTCAAGTGGAATTGTGAAAGCAAGGGTTATGTGTATAGAATTACTATAAAACTTTCCATTTGCTCAGAATTTTCATGCTGTGTGAGCAGTGTTTTCAAAGACCTTTGCAGCTGGTATTGTCAGCATTTGCAGTAGATTGGAGTTTTACATAATACTTCAGCAGCAAACACTCTTGGCTTTGAAGGAAGCTTTGTTTTAAAGGTAGCAAATTCTCAACAATATCACTGGCTGGAAGCAGAGCAATCTTCCTCAGGTGATGGATAAAAATTGACCTTTCTAACTATGGATAATGTCAAGTGCTGAAGCTATTAAAGTTCAGTTTTCTCACAACTATAAGACTACATGATGCTATTTTATATTTCTATTCAGGAGAAAAAAAAAAAAAGAGGCTAGGATTTCTTTCATACTATAGATAAGAGGAGACAGCTCCCATTTAGCTGGCAATTCCCACAAAGAAATTTGAGGTTCTATACCCCCATTTCAGTGCCAGAGGATTCACAGACCTTCATTTAGAAGCTGAGAAGACAGAGGGCTGTAAGAATATTTGGAATAAGAAGTTTCCAGGGAATAAGGAAGTGCTTGTTCCCAAGTTCCTCTGCTCTCCTCGTTAGGCAGAGGATCTCCCTGCAGGTGCTGGGTGGCAGGAGCCCCGTGTGGCTTTGTCACCTGGCGGGCTGTGACAGCAGCAGGTACCTTGTCAATGGTAGCGCGGCCAGGAATGGTCTTTGGGAGGAGAGCCAGGCATTGATTTGTTTCTGCAGCTCTGCTGGTTCATTGGCAGCCCTGTGGGCTTTGGGAAACGTGGAGAAGCAGAGTGGAGTTTGTTTCTGAGTGTGCTGCCTTGCTGGAGCAGATGCTTTGGTAACAGGGACCAGCGCTGTGACAAGCACTGTGACACCAGGGTGTTGGATGCTGCTGATCCTGGGGGGTGATGGGGCCATGTGGGGCCTGAGCCTGCATTTCCTGAGTTATTTCCATATTTCATTGTCCCTCTGCTTCTCC
>WBNQ01033795.1:10188-25792 GCA_013401375.1 Spizella passerina | reverse complement strand
AGATACTGCAATGTTCAGCAGGCCTTGTGGACTGAGGATGTCACAATTTATGGAAGCAGGCTCAGGCTCACAAAGTGGCTGGGATCAAACCCATCTGCAATAGATGTTTAATTCCTTAGCCTCTTGTGGAAAACCCAGTACATGGCTGGATAGACAAGTATGTCTGCACCTCTTGAGTCCTTAGGTATTGCTTTAATGTTCCTGTGGGGTTTTTTTTTCAAAGAAATAACACATTTCTGTAAGGTAGTTAAACATCTACATGGATGTGTCCATTATTATTGCATCTCACTGCAATTCCTGCTTCTAATTTAACCAGAAAAATAGGATAAAATATGCACAAGTGAAGTCACTCTCATTTGTTGATCAGTCTCAATCCTCAGTGCAGGAAACTTTCCATGCACCCTGTGAAAAATTAGGCTTAGTGTCAGCTGTAAGATCTAATTCTCCCTGCAGGGTGCTGGCCATGTACTCCAAAGTAATGGTTTTCACTAATTGCATATTGCACTGACCATGGAAACCTTTCACTATCCCATGGCAGAACTGTGGGATTCCTATGCCTTTTCCATTTAATTGAAAGTGAAAAGAAGGGACTGTTGCCATTGTCTTCTGAGACACAGTGGGACTTCCACAAATTGCAGAATTTTAGACAAATGGTTAACACTTTGTTTTACTGTTAACTATCCCTCACTTTTATTTGGAAAAATATGAACCCTTGACATAAAATTCAAGAACTTTCAGTAGGCAGGATTCTCTGGAGGTGTGTCATGCTGCACTTCTAAATTAAATGGGAAATGGGGTTGCTTTGCTGTGGCTCAAAATTAAAGCTCAGGAACAAGAGAAAACCCAAATCACCAAATAAAACAATGAGTAAATTCCTGGAAGTTATATGGCTTTTTTCTCCAGCTTTTTAATGCAAATTTTTGAATAATACTTTTGCAATCATCAACTAGTGATTGTCTTAATGGACATAGTGCAACATTTAAGTTCTAGGTATGTATTCACCTTCATCAGTTAGTGCTTAATCTTCATGCTACTGAATTAGCTTGGAGAAAAATAGGATTACACTCTAATATGTACAAGTAGTCTTGATTAGACAAGAGAAATCAAGTCTTCTGTTTAACATTATACTGCATAGCTGTGTGTTATATTGCACTGTGTAACCTTACAAATGTGTCTTTGAGCAGTGTAAGGGCAGAACAGACTGGAACAGATGGAGCAGAGCAGGTTCTTTAGAGGGAAGGAGCTTTACTGTCCCTCTGTCTTTGGCACTGAAACTCGAGCTGCACCTCTTTGTGGCAGTGCATGGCTCCTGAAGTGACATTCTTTGGGTACAGAGAAAGTAAAATAAGGTACGTGGAGGTTGCTCTAATTTACAAGCTTGTAAAGATGAAGGTGATCTTTATTTTCCATCTGTACTGGACCAAAAAAGAAATTTGCTAGAGAAGCCATTCAGTGATAGCTACAAGAAGGCAAAAGTCAATTCCACTGAGAAGAATCTGAAAAAGAAAGTTGAGGAGGCTCCATTAAATGACAAGAGG
Source organism: Spizella passerina (assembly GCA_013401375.1). Taxonomy (NCBI): domain Eukaryota; kingdom Metazoa; phylum Chordata; class Aves; order Passeriformes; family Passerellidae; genus Spizella; species Spizella passerina. Next base: position 24,254 of record WBNQ01033795.1, on the reverse strand, counting down.
AGCAAGAGATGGATAAGTGAGGAGAGATCAATTATTTTGTCAGCAGAGAAATGATGGTATTTGTTACATTTTTATGAATATTTTAAATTTTGTTGGGTGGAATTAGGGACCTTTTTTTACTTGTTTTTCCTTCACAGCTTTGGCTTGAATACCTATTTATAGTCCCATCTGTGGGAGCTGCATACAGTGCTGGTGTATGGCTTTGACTGGGATTACTTTGAAGACTTTTAGGTTTCTGCTTCTTTCATATTTGTCCCTCAAAATCAAAGGAGTTGAAACACTTTGCACATGTGACCATGTGAGTTTGTTGTCAACTGGGTCTTTCTGAAACAAATTCTGTCATTTACAAGGACAAATAGAGTAACTTAAATGAAGGAATATTTGAAAAACCTTGAAGGGAATTACTTCTGCATGTGAGAGTTGTTTTCAGAAGCATTAAGATGAGTTAATTCTGACAAGAATGCCAAGGCTTTAATATGCTAGTTTGTATGCTTGAGGCAGCCAGTAATCAAATGCCCAAGTACCGTATGTACTGGCATTTACAAATCATAAACAGATTTATATATTGCAATTCCACAACTCTATCACATGAAGATCAGACTCTGCTGTTTAAAACAGATGATAGAAGAAGAATTACAGATTCACATTTATGAGAATACAAGCATCTGTCTGGTGTTTGTTATATGGGACAGAAAGTGAGAGAAATGCATTTTAAATATCTGAAACAGCCTTTTGAGTAAGGTGGTAACTAAATGGTTACCCAGAAGATTTATTTTGGGTAAGCAACTTTGGCTCTCTGTTTCCCTCCTCTCAAGGAATAATTATTCTTTCTACTATTCTCATTGGTCTTGCCCATTTAGAGTTGCATCAGAATCTTTTTCTTTTGAGGTGTTTGATTTCTTAAAAATTGTCTACTACTGCCCCTCATAATATCCCTGATTTGTTAAAAGTGAAAATATCTGGAAATGCAAGCTTTTCCTGAAACTAAAAGTTAGGGTAATTTTGTTTTGGGAATGTATTCTCAGGGCAGAAGGTTTCTGAAGTTGGCTGATGTCATCTAGAGCAGTCATGACATTCTGAGCTAAGGCATTTAGCTGTGGGAAGTGGGAGAACGGCTCAGCAGGGAGTTAATCCTGGACTTACAGCCCAGGAAATTGTCCTCACACTGGATTCTCAAGGAGTCTGGGATTTCTCTTTTCTATTTCAGTATATCTGTGATGCATATGAATATTGAAGAGCTCTGTGGCTCTTGTCTAGTGCACTTGGGAAGCACAGTCACAGCTCTCAAGGTATGGCGCTGATTCCTCCTTTATCTTTTTTTAAAAATTTCTTTTGCAATTCCAGTGTAAATCTACCTAAGAATTTAATCTCCTCTGAAATAGCAAACAGAATATAAACTAATATAATCCTAAAAAAATGGATAATGTGTTAAAGTGGTTTAGTGTTGAGCAGCATGTGGTGTAAATGCGGTAGCACAGCCTGAGGGCTTTCAGTCTTGACTTTGCTTCCTGACCTTGGAGCTGCCTTGTCCCTCTGGATTTCCCCAGTGGTTGTGGCATGGAGAGAGACCCTGGGCAGTGACTCTGGGCCAGATCCTGGCCCACACTTCCATCTCAGTGTCCTCCTTCCATCTCAGTGTCCTCCTTCCATCTCAGTGTCCCTCTTTCCATCTTAGTTTCCTCCTTCCATCTCAGTGTCCTCCTTCCATCTCAGTGTCCCTCTTTCCCTCTCAGTGTCCTCCTTCCATCTCAGTGTCCTCCTTCCATCTCAGTTTCCTCCTTCCATCTCAGTGTCCCTCCTTCTGCTCAGCCAGGTCCCTGCTGCTCCCCTTCTGGTACCAGCCAACCATTACTGCTCCAAGCACAAACCCTGGTGCAGAAAGAGAAGTTGTTTCATTTTTAAATTGCAAAATTGATGGATGTAGTATTTAAGTCAGTATTTAAGTCACTGCCACTTCTCCTGTGGTGTGCAACACAGTTAATGAAGTGAACACGTGAGATAACAATTGCAGTTATGGGAATTCACATTCAGGCTTCACATCACAGAGTCTTGCCATAGCTCCAAATGCATGTGGCTTTAACTTTATTGATCTCATTATTTTTAAAATTGTTTCCAGCATTTCATCATTGCCTCAGTTCTGGTTACTTTAATCCCATGTTGGTTAAGCAGCACAGTGTTAAAAGCTGCAGACAAAGAGGAAACAAAGTAGACTTGTGAGGAGGAGCACATCACTGCCTGGAAACAGAAGTGTCTGGAGAATTAGAGACTATAAATACCAATATGGGAAAAGGTGATGTACAGACAAACAAAAGCAAGGTACAGATGACAATCAGAAAGCAACACATGAAGGGAAATCTTCTTGCTTTGGTACAATCCCTGTGGGGATTTAGTGGCCTGGTGGGAAGTCATGGTCTGTAGCTGTCAGAATCATGGTGGTGAAGATGCTCAGGCTATTTGGTGTCAAATCCCAAATGTGTCACAGCCTTCTTGAGTGGCATCAGTCATGTCAGCTTGATGTGGGGACAAGAAGCTCACACATCCCTGCACGCAAATCCTGAATCAGTTTGTCACCCATGTTATTTAAAAACAAGAAAAAATTAAGCTCAAACTTCTAATTGTGCTAAAAAACAAGTCTGGTTGGTGCTGGTGCAGCCAGGTCTGCCTTGGTGATCACCTTTGCTCTGCTGGCCCCACGGATGGGACAGGTATTTGGAACACGTCTGTGACCAGCAGCATCTTCCATTTTTCCATCCTTCCCTAAACTGGAGCAGGCTGTATACAACCCTTGGAGAGAGACAGGCTGTCCAGCAGAGGATTTCTGGTGCCTGAGCAGCAGTCGGGTTTTTTTCCCTGCACTGCCATCAGTATAAATTACAGAATTGTTAATGGCAATGGCCCTGAAGGGTGCTCCTCCTGGTCAGGCAGCAGCTGTTCTGCAAAGCCTGGTACTTGAAGGGCTTCTTGGTCTGTGCAGTGAGCCAGCCTTTGATGTTTGCAGCTGTAAATACAAGGCAAACAAGATGAAAGATCTCTTTAATTCCAGTGTTGTACTATCAGCTTCAGGGCCTACTGCATGAGCTGTACATGATCCAGAGTTTGCTCTTGTCTCTGTTGTTTAGGAGAGGCTCAGGCTCTGGGGCCCTTGAAGGCTGTGAGCAGTGAGGTTCTGGGAGCTGCTTTCTGCAGGGTAAGGGCTTTTCAGCTGTCCCCTGTTTCTCCCATGTGTGCAGGACAGTCACTAAATAACCAAGAGGGAAGATGCCTCTGGATAAACTTACTGTACCAGAAAACCGAGTCCCAAGAATCCCAGCAGCCTTCCTCAGCAAAGTCAATGTTAATGTAACTCTAATGCCTTAGTTCAGGGCTTGGATTGCACTAATCTGGTTTAAATTGGAGTACAAGTCACATGTGAAGTCAGGAGTTATCCCTTTGCAGTTTTGTTTCTAGCTTTATATGGTGCACATGATTTTTTTGTGCTGTTTGCACAATGTCCAACACACCAACACTCCAAATCCCCAGCTCACCACAGCCACTGATGAGAGTCTGTGTGTGTCCTCAGTTCTGGACTGCATCCACTGTGATGGTTTACATTCCATCAGTCTGGAGACTCTGGTCCTATCTGCTTTGGAACAAATTGTGGGTGAATTGAAATAGCTGCTTCCAGCAGCACTTCCTGGAGAAGTGCTTACAATGGCAACAGAGCTAATAGCAGAGGGTTTAGCTGATTCCTGCCCCTGGCATGGTGTTTTATTTGCACTAAAAGCACAGATCCTGTGATAGCAGCCTAGCGCTGGGTCAGCTGTGCTGATGTCAGTGTAAGCCCTGAGATTTATGGCTCACATTTACTCAGCAGAGGAGCTTTGATTGCTTAAGACATGGCCTTTCCCCAGCTGTTTGTTTTTCCAGTGCAGAGTCAGGCCAGGCTCCTGTGGCTGAGGCAGGTGCCTGTGCCAACAGGGCCATCTGTGAGAGCTGCACCCAGCCCTCCACCTGCATCCCACTTCCCTGTGTTTGCACTTCCAGCCCCTCTGACCCTCAGCTCTGCTGGGTCCCCATGGCAGGAAAGCTGCTCTGCCTCTTCTCCCCTCTTAGAGCCACTTACTGCCATAAGGGAACAGCCTCACAGCACTCAGGCTCCTCCTAAATATTAAAAGAACACATATGTCAGTCCTTTGGGAAGTGCTGGATCTCTCTCTCACTGTTGGAACATGGATTGTCTGTCAGCACTTGACCATGGTGTCTCCCCAAGAGTGAGAGCTTGAGAGATGCTGGCCATGCTCTCTGCCTTGGGGCACCACTGCTCTGGTGAGGCTGTACATGGTGTGTATTGCAGGTCCACCTGAAGAAATGTCAGGCTAACAACATTCATGCTGCTGTTTGGAAGAAAAAAACACACTGAAAGTTTTAAGGGAAAGGAAAGAAATTCAAGAAAGCCTTTACACCTGAATAGCCACTTCTATCTGGCTTAAAACACTCCAATGTTGATCTAGTGTCCAGGATAAAGCAAAATGAAGGCTTTTGTTTAATGTGTGATCATTGAGACCTGCAAGGCAATGAAAAGACAAGCACTCTAATGGGCTTCAGAGGTTCCTAGATGTGCTGCGGTGTCTCTGGACTATAGTCAACATCATATTTTTGCTGGTTTTGAGGTTATGTCTTTCTGAGAAAAAAAAAGGAAGAGAGGAAGCAATATAGGAGACTCCAAAGAAAATATTGGTGCTCACCAGACCTGTTTGATATGCATGTCAGAAAGGCTCCAGGAAATGAAGTTTTTTTTTCCCATCCAGTCCCCTTCTGGCTGGGAAGCCCTGACTGTGAAGTACAACTGTTGTCCTGCTGGGATAAAAATCAACCATATATCTTCTTTCAGTGTCAGATGTAACCTCATACCAGGCAGCAGCTCTGAAGCTGGGCAATCAAAGTAGATTCTTTTTCAAATCTGAAAACTCAATCTCCAAAATGTCATCTTTCCTTTAAGCCTACAGTGTTTTCCATCAGCTGTAATGCTGCCATTCCGATTCACACACATGCTTAGGACACATGGAAAGCAGGAGAGGGGAGGAAACAAGGAGCAAAGCAAAGCTGAGCACATCCCTTGTGTTTTCTCTCTGGCTGTGTTCAGAAGGACACAAGTAGGTCCTTATGAACTTAATTCAATTCTCAAAAGGAATTTGTGAAGGTAACTGTTTTATAGTAAACATTTCTTTTCTTTAGCTCTGACTACACAACAAATGATAACATGAAATCAAACATGACACCCTACCTGCAGGACTTGACTCTGACAGATGGAGCTGTGTTTAAATAGCACCATGTTGCCAGTTCCAATAAAGCAAAATCCACAAAAGTTAAAAGCTAATGGGAGAACTAAAAATGTTTGGTATTGGAAGTAGACCAGAAATGTGGGAGCAAAGACCATGAAGGAGAAAATTCTTACATGGAGATCAAAGGAAAAAGCTGGTCACCAGAGTAGAAAACCAGAAGGACTGATAAATGCATTTCTGAAGTACTGAAACTTGATATTATCAAAGAAAGCTCAAATGTTTCAAGACAAGCATGGTCAAGGTGAAGGTGTACTTAGATTGCTTTATAGGTAAAAATGGGTCTTCCAAGATTCTTTTTAACTCTGAACAGAAGTTTTGCTGAAAATAACATCTCTTTTTGGTGAAGTTTGAGATCACCTTTTGGTGTCAGTCAACACAGCTTCACTGAAGTCATAATATGAATTGCCAATTATGTTCAGTGAGGATCTCAAAATCTGCAGCAAGTCTGACAACCCTGGGAGTAGCTTTGAGTCTCCTGTGTTGATGGTGAATTTCAATAATTAAAAACTTCCACAAGTTTAGTCATAAGCCTGTTTTGGAAATATGAATTGCTCAGGCTTCACAACTTTTGCCTTTGTTGCAGTATTTACTGTCCTGCTTAAGGTATCTGTTTCCAGTTCTTGGCAATTAATTTCAGCTTCTGTTAAGCTCTTGGGTTTGTGAAGAAACTTGCAAGTAGGTATTGACTGAACCTTGAAAATGGAGAAAAAAATAATCAGAAGGCAAAGAGTAAAAAATTGCAATTTTTAATTGAAATCTCATGGTTCTGAAGCTTCCAACTCAGGATTGCTAAATTCTTTGGGCTAGCGACCCTGGCACATTGCTCAGGATAACTCAGTGAGTAGTGCCTGTTCAACAAGAATAGCCAAAGCTTCTCCTCTAGGCATATTAAAACCTCAAAATACAAACTGTACAGACTACTAATTGCACACTTTTCTTCCCCAAATGCATGAAATTATGTGATATCAATTCCAAGCACACAGTGAACAGAGCAAAGAACTTCTGCTCTTCACCTGCTGTAAAAGTTAAACTTAAGCACCCTGGTAAATCTTTGTATCCTCAGGTGTGGTTGGTATGAGGATTCCCATTGTTTATGACATGGTGCTGCTGAGTGCACAACCATGAAGCAGAGATAATAATCCTGAAGATTAAATGCATGTGAGGAGTCTCTGGTGTCCAGCCCCAGGGACAGCTGGAGCCCCTCAAGGAAAATAACCTTGGAAAATTGGTATGACCTGCATCTCGTGGAGAGTGGGATGGAATAGGTGGTCAAGGCTCATTGCAGGAAGGGAGGTTTGGAGGGAGGGGTGCAGAATAAAGGGTTGGGTTTAGACCGGCAGTGTTTGAGGTTTGAGTGGTTTTACAGTGCTCTCCAAGAACTGTGGGTGATTTTCTAATAGTCCATGTTTATAAGGACTGTAAAGGATGCTGCTTGTTGAGCTGTCTGCTGCAAGGTAAGGGATGTGTCTTCTGCTACATTTTTCATTTGTAAAATGTGTGTTTTGGTGTTTATTTCTATTTCTGGAACTCAGAATTGGAATAAAATCGGTTGTATGTCAGTGATTGAGCTGTAAGAGCATGCAGAGCCTATCTGAGGAGAGCCAAATGCCCTCAGCAGGGACAAGTGACACAAAGCTTAATTTGTTGGTACTAAAGGGTTTAGCAGGGGTGCTAGAACAGCTGAGTACTGCATAATTCATCAATAAGTTATGAAGGAAACTACTTAAACAAGAGACCCAGGAGCTGAGGGGCTTCCAGGCTGTGCCATGGGGTTGTGGATTGGTAAAAGTTATCTTTGGACCTCATCTGAACAAGTGGGTGTGGGGAGTTCCTTTGTGAATTGTTGTGCCTTTTGAACTGATGGTCTTGAGGCAGAGCCTCAGTGTGGGCTCCCCTCTCTTTTCTGGCATCTGCTTCTCTCTGCCCTGTTGCCTTGACCAGCAGTCCCAGTGGTAGTTTGCACATCAAGGGACCAAGGCAGAGCAAGGAAATCAGTGGAGTAAGGTGGTTTTTTTTTTATCAGTTGACCTATAAAAGTAACACTTAAACTCTTCTGCTGACCTGTGTGTGTAGCAGTAGCACAGTAACATGCTGCCTTGTATTCAGTCCAGTATCTTCCTTGTGTGAGTAGTTGTTGGTTTTGCCTTGCCTTAATCTGCATTTTTTTGGATTATTGTTTTTGTAATTAAAAGTATTGGAGGAGCTGGTGTTTCAGCAGGTACAATGGTATTTTTAGCACAATTAGGTAACTTTAATAAAAATCATTTTCATGTAATGTCATGCCAGAGAGACAATGGAGAACAGTACAATTTTAAATGATTTTACAATCATTTAGCAGAAATAAGTATGAAATGCACATATAATCTTCTAGCCACATCTTGTCAAAAGCTGGCACAGAACTACTATCTTGAAGGCCTCTCTTGTAGCAGTTCATACATTACAGCTTGTTATTAAACTTGATTTTTTTTCTCTCAGAATTATTACATTGATTCCTTTGTTCCTTTCACCTCAATAGTAAAACTAATGAAACTATTTTCTTGGACAAAAGAAAAGATATTACACCTTTTAAATTACCTATGACTTTGTGTTCTCCCACAGGAGTTCATGCTTCTATTTGTACAAACTATAAAATAATTGAGGCCAGACTTCTGCTTTCATTTTTTCCCCCAACAGCTATTTCACCTTTACTTTAACTAAAGACTTTTTTTATAACTGAGTCTTCCAAGATTTATTGCAATAGAAATTGCTAATGCTGGAAGCTGCTATTACTGGTAATTGTAAGCACAGGAGCTGTGTTGTACCAAATACTAAGGTGCTAGTGAGGAAATAACAAGTAACTTGGGTTTCTGTGACTTTCTGGCAACTTCAGCACTGACTTGAACATTATTTTTTCCCTAATATTTCTGTCTAGGAATGCTGTTACCACATTCTGATCTTTATGGAATTTTTATGTCCTTTTGGTTCAAGCATTATTTTCTAATTTCTTTTGCTGCTGTTTCTTTTCCATGTGCTTGGTTAAAGGCTGTGCAAATGACATATATAGTAACCTACTCAGGAGATGCAGTCTCTATTAGTAGATGAAAAACTGCCTTTAGGTAAAGATGTTTTCTTAGGGGATCCTCTATCAGCTCCTCTTATTGCTGTTTTGCCTGAGGGTCTGTTTTGCAGCTATCCTTTGAATGGAGTGCCATAAATTTATTTTTAAATTGTGGGGCTGCATTTGCAGAATTGCATGCCTGTGCTGTGTTTTTCCCTTTGGTCCTCCCTGCTGTGTGGCCTGTAGCCATTTGCTGTGGCACAGAGGGATGGCACTGAAGGGGGATCTGTGCTGCTGGGCTGGTCTCTGACATGGCAGGGGAGCTGCTCTCCATTAGGTGCCAAATTTGGATTTAAAAGCTCAATCCTGCAGATTTGCGTATCTTATTAAAGAAAAAAACACCCATCTAATTTAGTATCTCAAAATATGGCTGAAGTCTTTCAGTTTTGCTTTCAGGGAGCTTATTTAAAACCTGTCTGCACAGCCCCAGTTGAGCACCTGATTGTGAACAACTGCACTGGAAGTTGAATTCTGGAGCTGCGTGCTTTCTTTTCTTTTTTATTTTTTTCCCCCTTTGAGCTGTCATGGGTCTAATTACAATCTCTGTGCACATCTCTGTGGGCAGGTTTGCTGGGCACAGATTGATCCTTGCTCTCCCTGGCAGGACAGTTGGGAAAAGGCACCTGCAGGGGAGTATTGATCTCCAGGACTTGCCTCGTGCTCAGCCGCGCTCTTGGCAGCATTTCAGCTTCCCATTGCTACACTTCATATTTTTGTTCTTTGGGGATGTATAGCAACTGATGGAAAGAAAACAGAGGATTTTGTGAACTAAATGGTCTTTACTCACTGACAAAGTGCTGGGGATATGGCTGGAGTGAGTTATCTGTGCTCAGCTCCCCAGCTCTGCCAGTGGGGATTCCTGCTGCTCCTTGTGGAAACCCCTCGAGGCTGTGCTGCTTCCTCTGAGCTTGCTGATATCTGCTGGCAAATTCTGCCTGTTGCTCAGTAGGCTAAGCTTACCTTCTTCCAGGCTCTTTTTGAACTTAAAACTTACTCTTTATTGAAAGTCAGCTCTGCTTGGTTGCAACCTACCTTGCTCTGTTGCCTCAGTGCAAGGAAGCAGAGCAGATGTGATTTCCTTCCCTTTATTTCCCTTTATTCTAATTTACTCTCCTTAAAAGCAAGTTTGCTATGATAACGTCCATCAGTAATTTCTGGCCTGGAATATGTAGCATGTATTACACTGTGCAGCTGATTAATGAATATTTCACTTCATAATCAATGTGAGAAATCTCCCCATTTGAAGCTTTTAACATCAGTTTGATATTCTGATATTCCTTAAATAGTCAAGATTTGCATTTGTAAATAGCAGTTATCGAATAAATTAAAATAGGAATATTTGGTATGACATTTTTGCCCTCAAGTGTGGAGGTCAAGTCAATACACTTGATAGTTTATTCAGACTTAATAAATCTGAACCATAAGTAACTGCAGGAACACTGCTGGAGCAGTCTGATCTGAGTAAGGGATATCAATGGAATCAAGGTAATATGGGAAAAATTCCTGATCTGTAGAATAAGTTTTAAAACTGAGCTTCACCTGTTAATTTGGAATTGCTTAAGAGTCTGTGTATTTATGACGGCACCTACAGGTACTCTCTGGCAAGGAGAACATAGTAGACCACTAAAGCAATTGCTCAGGACAAAAATCTCCACTCAAACAGAACATTGTTGTCTAAGAGTGAAGGTTTTCTGCCAGGGAGGAATTTTCAGGAAAGCCAGAGCAATGTAGGAGAAACAGAGTTTTTATGATCTCCTCACTTTTAATTAATGGTTCTTCAAGTTGCTCAGGTTGTGTTAACTAATTAATTCTTTGCATAGTCAGTGCAATCAAACAAACCTATAGAATAACTTAATTCATGCTTGTGGGGAAGTTTCTTTCCATGCCTGTTTCCATGATGCAACTTCTCAACTGGGTGCAGCTGCCTGTTGCATCTTTTGCTTCACAAACTTACTTTTGAGGTTATCTTGGATGGAGTCTAATCCCACCTGACACTGATTACCTTGTAGATGAAAAAATGGAAGAAATCTTCTAGAAATAGTTTCTTTTGAGGCTTTGTCTTCTTCTCTGGCTTTTCTTTTCCATTGCAGTCCAAGTTGATATTTGCATTTTTGTTTGCAGAACCTCATACTTGATGCTCATAATGTAAGTGCAAGAATTACCATTTATTAGGTAGATGCTTTTGGGTGAAGAGAACTTTGACCTTTTCTAACAAGAAACTGATAGTTTGCTAAGCTTGTTCCAAGTAAAAGTTGGCTCTTGTGTCCCTTTGTTACTGCAAGAACCAATCTAAGCCCTGATATAACACATGCAATGGAGAAAATACAGCTTGTGTCAACTGAGAAAGCAGTTCATAAAGGTCTCTTGCCATCAGGGTTTTGGGAGTTGCCGTTTGTCAGTGTTTCCAGAATTCAGTAGGGAAGTTGTCCTCAAAAATACGAAAAAGTTAGAAAACAGAATGTGCTGTTAAACATGGGCTGCAGAAAATTGATATTTTAAATGAATGATGATACATTGCAGAGATTAGTGATGGCACAGGAGAGTTCTGGGGAAATAATGAGCTGTCTAAATGGTCAGGAAGAAATTTACCTTCATTCAGTCACCTCAGATGCGTGGGAGCGAAAAGTGAAATAATTTATGACAAGGCTATGTACCTCTTAACACTGTAATACATCAGGCTTGTGATGTTGTGGCACCAATCACCAAAAAATTCTAGGGTTGTGTCATAAATTAGATTGTGCTGTGTCTGATTGGGCTTTTTGTGCTTTACTCACATCAAAAGGCAATTACATTTTGTGCAAACTTAATCTTACTGGTTTAATAGCACATGTAAAATACGCCTTGTAATTTGTTCTTTATTAATATTGTGTAGAGGGGGTTTCTGAAAGTGAGAGACAGCTAGTTATTTTGTTTCTTAGGTAGTGGGGGTGCCCCTGCAGGACTTAGTCTTAAAATAAATTTTTTACCTGTACATTTAATTTAAGTATACTTAAGGGCTGCATCTGTACTTACAGGATTTATTTTAACAGTCTGTATAAATGCCTAAATTATCTCAGCAAGTCAGGGCTCAGCAGATTCTTACACAAAACTCTGATGAACACCAAAACCAAGTTTGTTTGCAGAGGGGCAAGGGGGAATGGCTTTAAACTGCAAGAGAAGAGGTTTAGATTAGATGTTAGAGAGAAATTCTCCCACTGAGAGTGGTGAGGCACTGGCACGGGTTGTACAGAGAAGCTGTGGATGCTCCATCCCTGGAAGTACTTAAGGCCAGGTTGGATGAGGCTCTGAACAACCTGGTCTAGTGGAAGGTCTCCCTTCCAGTGGGAGAGAGATTAGAATTTATTGGTTTTTAACTTGCCTTCCAACTCAAACCTAGAATTCTATGATTCTATACCTTTTCAATATTCCTTTTCCTTTGGTAATGAAATAAACTTGGCAACCACCCAAACCCCCCAAAATTTAGGTTCATGAAACTTCTTGGCAGCTCATATCTGAAAGGAGTGATTGAATACCAAGAAAGGGTCTCTACACCAGAAATGAATGATGTTGGAGTAGAGAGCAGCAAGGACAGGATCCAGCTCAGCAGCCCAGAAGGCAAAGCCATGTCTACTGAAGGAATGGTGGATATTTGCTGATCCAAGCTGGGAGCTCTAACAGAAACACAATGGACACCAGTGTGATGGTGACAAATGCAGCAGGAGGATGAGTTAGGAGAGGTATTTCCATAGGATGGATATTAGGAAAAGGTTTTTTATGGAAAAAGTGATAAAGTTCTGGAATGGCCTGCCTGAGGAGGTGGTGGAGCCTCCATTGCTGCATGTGTTTGTTTATAAAAAGACTGGATGTGGCACTGGGTGCCATGGTTTATTGAGGTGTTGGGGCTGGGTTGGACCCAATCTTGAAGGTCTCTTCCAACCCAGGGATTCTGTGAGGGTTTGGGATGCTCTGGTGCCTGGTGAGGCCTCTGCAGGGACACAATGCAGGGTGTGGCTCTGGGCATCCACTGCCAAGTCAGGTGTGCAGGCTGCAAGATTGTACCTGGACTGGGCTAGGTTTTTTTGTTTTTTGGGGTTTTTTTTTGTGCCTGACTATACATTTTCACTTCTGCTTGTAGAATGTGATTAAAACATCATAAATGAACAGGAGTGCTTAAATTAAAGAGTACTGTTGGCACTGAACAAAGTTATAAACAGTCTGGGAATGTGTGTGGGCAGGTTTCATCATGAGATTTGGGAAAAATGCTTATTGAAAACACTCAAGTGGGAGTATGGGGAGAGAAAACTGGAGATTATAAAGGAGTTATGTGGTGCTGGTTGTAATAACAAGAACAAAGTGAGGTAGCATATAGCTTGTGCTTAATTGAGCTTGTTAATGGGCATCTCTCTGTGAAAAGAGGCTAAAGAATGTGTTGTTTCCAAAAGTCTGTAATGAGGAAACTGCTTTAAAAAGGCCAAAAGAAAAAATAGCATAGTTGACATGTCTTGTATGGTTGGGGTTGATGATTACTTCAGGGATTGAACAGATATGACAGGTCTCAGTTCTGCACTCGTGCTGCAAATCATTTAAGGTAATTTTACCAGCTGGAAGGTGCAGCTATGCTTTTTTTTTCTTAAGTAATATCTTATGTTTATTAAACCTAATCCTAGCTATTTTTCATTACTTACTGTGTTCTGAATAACTGCAGTTCAGACACTGATTTCAATTTGCAAGTAGTACACTTTTGACTGAAGGTTACTATTTTTAGAGGATATACATGTCACATCCTGTAGTCAAATTGAGCTTGATATTAGTTCAAGCCTAATATCAAGCTGAAGGGAATTAGTTAAAGTGTCAGAAGCTACACACTTATTCTGTGCAGAAAGGTAGTGGTGATTAGTTATGTTATGTCAGCTGCAGCAGTTGGACAGGAAAGAGGAATGATTTAAATACACACTGAAAATGAAGATAGCACTGCTTTTCCCATTAAACTGTTTGCAGGACTGATGCATGAAAACATTTGCTTGTTTTCCAGCACTCAGAGTTGTCGTCCACCTACAATAGCTAAGAGAAGAGTGATGTGATTTGTGGCGTTATATCTTTACCCCACTGATTTTTACTTTGCATTTCTAAGCAATTTTCTATCCAGAGCTTTGGAGCCAAGTTCTCTTTACAACATCACATCAGTATCACAGGTAGGGTTCTTATCAAAACTGAATAAAATCAGTGGTTTGGGCCTTTTCGAGGCAACAGAAATGAGCTGAGCATATAAGATCCAGTTTTAGTTTTGTGCCTCTAGTCTTGCCTCAAGAAATGCCCAGTAAATCCACATTTGGCTTTATAGGAACAGAGTAGCAACCAGGGCATTATTGGTCTGCAAGCTCAGCAAAGAAGAATTTTGTGGTTAGAACTGGGCAGAGCCCATGGCATTGTGTTGCCAAAAAGCTTCATCCCTCCACTTACCAACCTTGCTCCTCAGCAGTCAAAACTAAGAGAATGTTGGACTAGTTCCCATTTATTTCATCCATGGGGCTCCTAAGTAAGGTCAAAAATTTACAGGGAAAAATAGTCAAATGATGATTTTGACAGCTACAAGTGGTCACAAGCTAAAATTGGGAAAAGCTGCTTTTTAGCAAGAGGCTTTTGGAAAAAAATAGGACTGATGGGATCTT
>WBNQ01033795.1:0-10126 GCA_013401375.1 Spizella passerina | reverse complement strand
TATGACATCTGGTCTCTCCACTTCTTCCTGTGTGACAACCCTTTGTGAACATCCCAGATCTGGTTTGGGTGTACATTGGGAACAAACCTCTTGGTGCTCCAGCCACTATCAGGGAAGGAAGGGAGTGAATGAAAAATGGAGACTCAAAAATACAGCAGATCAATGTTATGTGATATGAAGCTGCATATCAAATAATTGTAGCTGAAAATTGGCCTAGAAATTGTGGTCAGGAGCAGCTGGACTTTGTGAATCCCTCTGTTTTTTAGTGTGCACCTACTGAGTTAATGGAAGGATTTGAATTGCAACCTGTCCCATATCCACTGTCTGAGCTGGCTCTTTTCTTCCAGCCCACCTCGTTGGGACTCTTAAACCAAGCACATTTGGATATCTTGGTGTGCATCTCAGCTGAGCCAAACAGGTGGTGTCACTGACTCCAGCACCACTGGGCTGGGTTTTACACTCAGTTCAATAAATGCTAAAATGGGTCAAATTCTCCTTTGATGGAGTCAGTGGCAGATGTCATTTGGCTGTGATCTTGTCTGCACTCAGGCCACTTTGTGCTCTTCAGGCATGATAAAGGAGGAATGAATGACATGGTGACTCATTTTAGAGCCTCTCTGAGATGCCAGGGTGATATTGTGGGTTTAGAGTAAATGAAATTTCAGGCTAATTTGCTTTAGTGTAAATGAGCACCAGGGCCATGAGGTTGTCTGGACTGAGTCAATGATGAGATGTTGTGAGAATGAGTTGCTTGGCAGGTTTTAGTTGATCTGTGGCTGAAGGGGACCCTCTGCAAGGATGCAGGAAGATAACAGAGCACTGTGCAGGTGAGGGGGAGCCAGGGATGAGCCCTCCTGAAGGCTGCAAACCAGCAGGCAAGTGACTGAAATCGGATGGGAATAATATCCATGACATAGTACTGGGGATGAAATTGGAAAGAAGTGACATCCCTTGGGACAGATTGAGAAGTAGAAAAAAATTTACCCTGCTTTCCAGGTAATACATGAATGATTTGCTGAAGTGTGGCTGATGGCACTTTGGGCTGATGTGATCTGAAGTTCTCTCCAGGCTTGTTAAGTGGCTTTCCCTCCCCTTCCTGAAATAATAGCAGCAAAGTCCCTCAGAAGTTTCTGATTACAGAGGATTTATTCAAGATTTTGCATTTCCATCTGCAGTCTGAACCTCTTCAGTGGTTCACTGCCTGGTGTGGTGTGTGAGGTACTTCAGAAGTGAGGTACTAAATCAAATAAACCATTTTATAGCTGTATTGCAGAGTTAAATGGGAGCGGCTTGCTGAGACATAACGCATATTTTGTAAAAATAGCCAGAAACCTATTTCCTTTCAGTGGTTACAATTAAGGTTTTCTTTCAGAGGAAAGGTGGAAGAAAGGCTGCTCAATTATACAGAGGGCTGCAAAAATGCCATTGAATGAATCATTTAATCCTTTTAAGTACACTCCTTTTCCAATTTTCCCTGTTTTGGATATTTCCCATCTTACATGACACATCCAAGCATAAAAGGAGAAGGTTGGTTAGAGCTTCTCTTGTGCTCCCTGTCAGTCTGTTCTTGAGAAATACTTGAGCATAGAAGTGAACCCCCCATGTACATCTGCGTTTGCTTAATCCACATAGATGTGAATGGTAATTTATTTACTATCTGGTTATTATTTAATTTATGGTTGTATTAATTCTGGTTTATGATGCACATTTTTGTTGTGGGGTTGCACTGTTGATTCTCTGTGCTTTCCATTTAGGATTTGGTCAACCATGGCCAGCAGCCAGCATAGCTCTCTGAAAAGTAATACTAGAGGGTGTCTGGCATTCCGTTCTAGCAGAAGAAGATTTTAGACATCAGTGTCCATGAGGAGGTAGTGGCTGACAGATTAGATTTTAACCATGAAGGAAAAATGTTTTCCAAGCTGCAAACTAACCTGGGAGGTGTAGCTGCTGTCCAAAAGGAAGTAATAAATTCATTTCACCCATAGGCTGCTGACCAAACCAGCAGCCATGTCTGAAAATTGTGTATATCTGGAAATGGGATTTATATCCAAGGGTGGTTTGCCCCTTTTACTAAACAGTGTCTGCTGTAGTTGTGGAGTTTTTTTCAAAAGTGAGAACATAAACATCATAACATGAATTGCTTGCAGAAAGAAAATTGGTTGCTATTTTCCTACAAAATAGTTATCTGTTTTGTTTATTATTCCTGTCACTGTCTATATTTAGCATTATAAAGTCTGCCTTTTGCACTACAGTAAATACTGAAGCCCTTATCTAATTTTTTATGTAATTTGCATATGTTACAATGGAGTTTGTATCTCTTTAGTGAATCCATCTTAGTAGGTGTGCAGGGATCTTGCTCATCTGATTATGTTTAAATCCTCTTGATTGACAATTTTTAAATTTCAAAGAAAATGTAAGTCATGTCTTAGCATATTTAAGCTAAATTGGAATTTAATAACAAAGTTTTAAAATGTGTTTATTTTGTGCTTCAATGTGTGTGCCCCAGTGCTAAATTTTAGCAGGTACTTGCATGCCTTTCTGGAGGGAGGATTGTTTTATGTGCTGCATGAATTGAAGATTAGTGAAAAATTATATTCTGTGGAAGCATTCCTGTAAAAGCAAGACCAGCATTTATGAGCACTACATACAGCATTGTCACTGGGGCTGTGTCTGGGTACCCTTTGGTGTCTTCTTAAAAATACAACCAATATAACAGACTCATTCTGGTATTTAATGGTGAGCATCACAACACATACAGCCCATCAGTCCAGGTCCTTCCACTGATGTAAGAAAGAAAAGGTTAAACTGGTGATGATGGGGGAAAAGGCTCTTTTTAAATCTTTTTTTTGTGCTCTGCTTACCAGTGAGAGTTGCAGGAGTTGTACAGTTGTCCATCTCCTCAAAGGAGCAGCTCTTACTGGCAGACCTTTGGCCCCAGGTGCCCTCATGTTTTGCAGTGTTAGCTGGCATAATTCTTCTTCATTCCTCTTCATGGTAATTTGGCTTCTGGGAAATTTGTTTAGTATTGATTTAACTTCATTCCAGTTAAAGGAAAAAACCTGAGAGCTCTGTATAGCTGTCTGTAATAATGGAATATCCTCAATATCTGATTAATACAGCTGGGAAATATATTTTTGCTCTACAGCCAAAGCAATAAATGGGGGGATCAAGTCAGATTGCAATGAGGGAGAAATTTTTCAGGGTATCTGATATATTGAACTTGGACTGATCAAAACAACTGCACAGAAAGAATTCTCTTTTATTTAACTTTCTTTTTCCAATAAAATTCTTAATGGAAAAACACCAGGCAGTCTACATGAAATCCTAGTTTAACCTTTTGGTATTTCTTCAAGCAAGCTGATCTTTTCTTAAGTACCAAAACAAGCTGAATATTAGGTTCTTTTCCAGTGCTTTTCAGGAAGATGGGCTTGGAGATGTTCTCAGGAGGCTTCAGCTGCAATCCTGTCAAGTGGTGTGGAACCACTGGCCCCACTGGTGTGTACCACAGGGAAGAAAGAGAGAGAAAGAGACACCTGGATTCAAGTGAAAGTTGTGGATATCCCTGCTTGAAGGATGTGAGTTAGGTGGTTGTGCTGCTCCCTGCACTACAGGGATCATGGTAAACCCCCTGTTTCTGGGAGAGGTCCCATAGGAAAGGATTGAGTTTTGTGCAGGAGCTCTGCTTCCTGGAGGTGCAGGGCCGAGCTCACAGCTTCAACCACCACCACCTCAGGCCAGGCACCCTCCTGCAAAGCCGTTCCCTGGCCTGGGTAGATGTCAGGCTGCCCTGTTGAGTTCTCTCATGGTGTTCCTTGAGGAACAGGGGCCAGAGGGCCTGTGGGACACAGGAGAGGGGATACTGAGTCACAGCCACATGGAACAGATATGATTGCACATAATGTGATGGAGGAGCCAGCAGAGCACACAACTCTCAGAGCACAAACAAGCTGCTTTTACTGCTCTCTTTTTATTTTCAAATCTGGTTTGTGTCACACTGTCACGATGCTTGCCACTCCCTTTGTGCTTTGCAGTAGATCAATGGGTTTGTTGTTGGGTCAAGACAAAGGGCTTGACAGCCCAGGAAAAAAATTACTCATATTTCCTCCCCTGTTGAAGCTTTGTCACAGAAGTTGTTAGCTGTGGAAGAAACTTTTTTATGTCTTTGTCACCGAGCTGTGTCAATGTCAAAATATCTGGAACAGATAAATGGATATTTTATCTCTACATAGTTCAGCAGCAGCTTTGCTGAATTCAGTTTGTTTTCCTGGTAATAATTTGGTATATTACTGGGAGGACACTGCCATCTCTTATAAAAACAAAAAACAGGCATCTGAGGAAGACCTCCTTCAAAAAGAGGCTGCCTGTTTGGGAGCAGCTGTAATAATTGCAGCAATAATACTAATAACCTCTTACTTCAATGTCATAGCAGCCAGATGAGTTTTTACTGAAGCATAATTCCTAATTTCTAGAGCAGGAAACATATTTTCCATGTCTCCTTTACATGGGAGGCACAAGTGGAAGGCGATTACATCAGAAATCATCCATTTTGTCATGATACTGACTTTTATTTTCCATTGGGCCCTTTTAAGGTTTGTATTTTACAGTCTGTGTCAAAGACCAATTCTGGTCAAGACTTAGTGCACACAGATGAGCTATAAACAGAGTTATGGAAAAGGGCACTCGAGGCCTCTGTAAACATACATCACACTGTGCTTCTGAAAAGCCTGGACCCCAGGAGTTTCTCAGGCTCCAGTTTCATTACTGTACCTTCTGCTCTCCGTTCAAGTAACTCCTTAAATCTCTGCTTTGGGGCCTTGTGGTGCTGCACAGAGTGTGAACACCACCAGCCTTGTCTTCTTCCCAAGTCATGGGGCACCAAGGCTGAGCATTTATCCACCATACAGTCCTTCACACACCAGCACTGCTTTTATGAGCAGTTGCTCTGAGCACCTTACTGGCTTATCCTGACTAATGACAAAGCTGTTCTGGTTGGCTTTGTGGTTTATCTCTGGGAAGCAGGATCAGGAAAACATTAGTTGTTTTCTCTTGATCATTTCACTTGATGTCACAATCCTCTGACTGTAATTTAAAAAAAAAATCTTTATATCTAACATGGTAGAAGAAATCAATGCTTAGTTTTGCTTTAACTGTGAAATCATAACTAGTATTTTCAAATCAGTAAAGGTAGTGCTGGTTGAGAGAACCTCTCTCTATCAGGACATTCTTATACTTCTGTGTCTGTCTCTCTCTTCAGTACTGGAAAAACACCCACTGTGTAAATTGAAAATGTGTGAGGACTCTTGCTGAATGGCACAGCTGACTCTGAGCAGGGTCAAGGCTGATGGCTGAGCAAGGAGGGCTCAGCTTGCTTGTGGCCACTTCTGTCTCTAAGCTCTGTCTCAGAGACTGACCTTGTTCTGAAGTGTCTTGGTCAAAATTCTGTAAACTTTGTGTGTAAGGAAGCCAGGGCTTGGAGGGAAGGGGGAATAACATGGTCATGATTAAAAGTCTGGTAATAAAGGTCACTTGAGGGAGGAGAGATGTCTGGTCCCTCAGTCTGGCTCACCAGTTGCTGGTTCTAATTTGATGATGTGTCTCAGGATGAGTCCCCCAGTGAGGCTTAAATTTGAGCTCAGTGTCTGTGCTGTGAAATTTCAGCTCCTGTTTTCACTTGGAGGTGGGGTCGGTAGATTCCACCCAGGTAGTTCTTTTCCCAGCACCTCAAGATGGGAAAACAAATATGGTAATGATACATTACTTATTGGGATTAATGATATATATTGTAATTATGCATGATCACTGATCTTTCCTGTGTTTTGTACCCTTTCATGTGAAAAATACACGGAAAAATTCCCCTCTTATTCCCTAGAATATCTAGTTGGGATATCTTTGACATTTAGGCTTCTCTATAGGACTATTTTTACTCATATGGAATACAAATCACTCTATTTTTTCCCTCCAAACTGTACAAGTATAAAAAAATAGATTGAAATCCTGTTAAAAGACAAGCTGTAGTTTTTTATGATTCTCAGTGCTGCATTTCCACATGTGATTTTTTTTTCTCCTATCCTGGTACATCACATTTATTACCCCCTGCTCATCCTTTCTGTTTTCTGAACCGTGAAAACTCTGAGGAGCACAGTGAGGGTTTGGTAGCTGTCAAGCAATGCTCTGTGGTATTTCACATGGTGAGGGGCATCAGTATCATGCTTGGAAGATCAGCCTGATAAGGGGGACACAGAGTAGAAAGGTTGCACAGATGTTCTGGGACCTCAATTCTTGAATTTTGTCAACCAGGAGTTAGATTATATTCTGAATCCAGTGAAGCAAAGAGTAAATATGAAGCTCTGTGGCCAGAAATCCCTGCAGCAGATATATTCTGTGTGCTAAATCTTACAATTAAACCATGGTAGAGCAAAATCTGCCTCCAAAGCATGGTCTGCAGGAGCTGATGCTCACTCCTGCAATGCCCCAGCATCTCAGGCAGGAAGGTGGGATTGCTGCTCTGTGTCTGGAGCAGGAGAGCATCCCCTTCTCCTTGCACAGCTGCAGACACACTTTGTTGGCTCTGCATAACCTCTGCTGCTGTGCTTAATGTTGAGCATGGCACACACTGAATTTCTATGACTCAAGTGCGTCTGGTTTTTGTATATTTGAAATTGTTGCTCATTTAACCATGACTAATAGATAGCTTGAGCAGAGATCTCTGAAGAGAGGCTATTCAAGTTGAGAGCACACAAAAAGCCTCATCTAATCAACCTACAATATATACACATCATCTACATTTGCAGTAGCATCTCCCCACACAGTCACTGCTTGTTTGACAAAAATATGTATTTGGGGTAGATTTTGGATAAAACAAATTGCAAAAAGGAGTGCTGTACTCAATCTGATCCAAACAAGAAGAATGAAAATGATTGAGGGCTGTATATCAAATGCATGCTGCAACAGAGAAGGGTAAACATTAATTTTCATTTGGCTTTTTATGCCAATACTGTCTGAGAGGTGAAGTATTAAAAAAGGTTGCTATGATATATTAATGCTGTGAGATACCTGACACTTGAAATTAACCTTGCCAGCTCAAGATAACGCTGAGATTAAATACTTTCTGCTCTATCTGTCCAGTTTGCTGGTTGGCATTCCTGCTTTCCTGGGCGAGAATATGGCAAATCAAATTTACACTGAAGTTTGTAAGCCTTAGAAGCATCTCTGTAGTGGGGAAAAAATATTGACAACTTCCTACAGCTAATGTTTAATCGATTTATTGTCTTTCCTCCTTCAAGAACCAGCAAACACCACAGGTGTTCTTGATTATATTTTTGTTTTGTTAAATAATTGTTAAAATGGAACTTGAGAGTAAATGTCACTTTTTGAATAATTGGGAAAATTAGTTCTTGGGTGCTTGGATCTGTTCCTGTACCTGATGGTGTCATGAAGGCTTTATCTGCTGTCTTCATCTGAGTGGAGGGGAGAGCTTGCTTTAAAAGGATTTGTTCCCTTCTACCTAAGGGACAAAGAGGTGGCCATTTCATCTTCCTGTGTTCCTGTGCTCACTGGTTGTTGCTCTTTTTGGGTTTACTGTCTCTGGTTGAAGGTTGCAGCTGCAGAGTAGGATTGGTTTTACCCATCGTAGCTCTGGAACTGCTGAAATGCTCCCTGGGTGCAGCACTTGTTCATTTCTGCAACAGTGAACAGCCTAAAATTCCAATTTCATGCGGAGCCTTTCATTCCCTGAAAGGATTTTCTGAAATTTTGAGTTTTTTAATTGTTGTCTGGATAAAATATATGAAACTGTTCACACTCACTTGTGTCCCTTCAATCTAGGATAGGCTCATAAATGATGCTGATGTTTCATAGTAGTGAGAAACAATGAAATTTCAAAGCACATATTTCTGTGCTGTCTTCCCCAGTGATTCATCTTCATGATGGATGCAGAGAAAGAAAAATCGTAAGAGAAAAGAGAGTCCTACATAATTTTTTGCAGTCTTATGTACTTTTTATTTCTTAAGACCAGATAAGAATAATCAGCATGGTTCTTGTGCTCCACTTTCATTCCCTTAAGGAGATTTCACACTGGAGTTTCTCCTGTGCTTCACAATCTACTTGTTGCTTTGGATTAAAGATACCTGGCTTTATATTTATTATATACAGTTCTTGCATGTGCATTTTTTCTCTGCTTTCTGCCTTTGACAGTCAATGACACAGTACCAGTGCAATGTGTGGTTACAGTCATTGCTTTTGCTGTCTTAACAGCAAATGCTCCTCATTTTAAATGTCACCCTGAAAGGCCATGATTTGTTGTGAGGTGATTTAACACTGTGTTGTCCCTCTCTGTGACCAAGTTCCCTCCATGAAGATGCCATCAGGTTTGTCATGAATCTTACTTGATGTGTGAGAAAGTGCCTGGTTTACCCTTATCAATTACAGCCTTGGTGGTGTGATTTAGGGAACCATTTTAAGAGAAAAACAGTGTCAGAAGGTTTTTGGGTCTGCTGAGATGTATGTTTGAGTAAGAACAAACGCAGGACAGCACAGTTGCAGACTGGGGAAATATTTTCCAGACCTTTTGGGAAGGTGTCAGCAGTGAAAGCCAAGGTCCTTTGGAAGCCCAGTGATGATTGCATTGGTCTGGGCTCTGTAAAACCCAAGCCTTGCTAGGTTCACCTTGCTGAGTGGATATTCTGTGCACTTTTGTGGACAAGGTGTCCTTCCTCTATATAACACATTGTTTCTGTGGACGGTAAAGGAAGTAGTATTGTGCATTTCCTACATTTTTCTATGAAAATTTTTATCCAACTTGCATTTTGGTACTTTATCAGCTTGCCTGGACTTGTAGTGCTAATGTGAAATAAAATAATTGCAAATCTTTTGCATTGCTAGCAAACAGGAAACCAAGGGAAAAAAAGTGAAGGTAATTGGCATGGGACTTTAGTATTTTGGTAATTTTGAATTGTTTGTGATTATAGTAGATTCTTGTAACAACAAGCACTTCTGATGATCTGAAGTGTTTTTGAAAAGGAAGGGGCTCTGAGACACCAGTCACTACGTGTAATTTAGTGGCAGGAATAGAGTTGGCAAATTATCAGTTTACTTGGCTTAAAATAAAACCTTACATTATTGCATGATGTATTCACTATGGCTTCTAATCTATATTCTCTACCTTCTCTATTCTCTAAACTCTTCTGAGTTTAAATTGCCTTAAAATTTGAGATGCTGTGAATGTCTTGAACTCTGCAGGAAATTGGCATGTTAATATTTTTGTTGCTGTGAGGAAAGAGGGTTTTTTTGTTGTTGGGTTCTTTATTTTTGGTTTTTTTTTTGAGGGAAAGGTTAAAGGACACCACTGAGAAAAACCCTGTTTTTAGCCTCCCATCCCAGGCACTGCCCCAAAACCACCAGAAAATGGTATTTTTAACATTGACTGGACAGTAGTTAGCAAGGTTGGAGCACTGATGGTGCAGAACTCAGTGTCCCCAGCAGAAGCCAAGGGACAGACCTGGCCCATCCCTGGGAGCAGTGAATGGATGAGAGGCACCAGGGAGGGCTGGGGTTCCAAGGAACTGCTCTGTCTGGGGGATGTAAGAGACAACCCAGAATCTGGGGATAATTAGGAGTGCTGTGAGGATAATTAGGAGTGCTGTGAGGCTAACAGATTGAAATGGAAGACAGGGCCCATCTTTTGGGGAGGAAAGAGCAGTTTGGCAGCTGTCACTGCACATTAGATGGTTCTGCCTGTGTGTGGAATGGGAAACAGGGAGGATCTCAGGAGGAACTAATGCACTTACTCATGGAAAATTGTATTATTTCCAAACCAGACAGATCAGAGATAACAAAATGGGCCATTGTTAAAAAATTAACTCCTGTGCCTGTGCCTAATCTCCTACTTACTACTAAACTAGACTCAAATGTCTAAGATTTAATCTCAGTGTCTTTCCTGCCACTAAAATTAGTGCTTGAATATGGCTAATAAGTTTTGCCTGGATACATTTACACACTTTTCAATCTAAGCTATGTAATAAATGTGTAATTAATTTGTTGATACTAAATAACCCCTTCTTTTCTAATTTCTAGTTTAGTTATTAATTTATTTCATTTTGCAAAAGTGTTGTTTGTGATGTTTGCAATA
>WBNQ01033790.1:0-15913 GCA_013401375.1 Spizella passerina | reverse complement strand
TGGGATCAGGGCTTTTATATCCAGCTAATACTGTTTTTAGAAAGGAGAAAATATTTCTTCCTGAAGGGATTATGAGAAGTGTTATAAAAGACACCTGCAAACAAAACAAGTGACAAAAGATCTCTATCATTATTGATAGCTTTTATCCTTTGTAAAAATCTCTGCTTCATCAGAAATAAATACATATTTGCTCTTGAATTTCAAAAGCAACCACTAAGTAAGAAGACTGCTGATCAAGAAGAGTAAATTTTAGAAAACCTGCCAAGAAGAAAGTGTTTTTTTCTTATGGATAGCAGTGCATTATTAATCAACACTAAGATCCTAAATTTTCTTTTCTGATGCCAAATAGAGAAGGCAAGCTTTGAACCACAGTGTCTTTTTAATACTCTACTGGACTTGTAAAATCTACTTTGTTTTTTGGAAAGCAGAAACTTTTCACTTAAAAAACAAACTCCAGAATTTGAAAAATAATTCAATAGCCAATTAAAAAAACCCCACATAAATTAATCAAGATGATGGAAAATGTTTACCAAATGTGGTTTACAGTAGGAGCTTGAAAGAAGAAAACAATCACATCTAGAGAAGCAGCCTTCACTGTTTCATTCCAGACCAGTTCAGTTTTGGAAAGCACACACTGCCTGAAGGATCTGTACACTGGTCACTGACAAGGTTTTCCAATGTGCTAGTAGATGTTTCTCTCTGTACACTCTGTACCATGTGCCATGCTCACAGGGTAGACACTCTCTCAGCCTTCTTTTGAAGCAGATCAGTTTGTTCTGTCAAAAGTAAGACACTGGATTCTCAAGACAGTTTGCTTCGGGGTCTGCTCCCAAAAGGAAGTATGGACAAGATCACACCAATTGCGGCTCCCTCTGCTTTTGCAGACTTCTGTAACATTTTCCCAGCAAATTCTGCATCCTCAGACAACCCCACATGCTTTTAAACCACATGCCAGGGCGTGCAAAACACCCACTCGGCTTCTTGCTATAAAACCACCATGTTGTCTTGCAACACAACCCTCACATTATTGTTGTGAATGCACAGAACTAAAGAAAATGGTTAATCATTTTATCTCAGGATCACAGGACCCAGAGGATGCTCTGGCCATGAGCAGTACAGTGTGAACACACACACAGTGCAGTCTGCTGTAAAGGGATGCACACTGATGCACATGTAAACCCCTCTGGCCCAATGGACAAACAGCACACCGTGCAGGACAGATGGATTTGACTTTGTGGATGCAAACCTTATGCTAAGAGAAGAGGATAAGGACTGCAGGACAAACTGAACTTCCAGTCCAAAAGAAGGGCACATATGTATAGTTTCAAGCCAGCTTAAATAAAGATATTCTGTCTAATAAGACAGTTAACGAGAATGAAGAAGACTTAGAATCTGTACAAACAGCAANTTCTTCCCAAAAATGATACTTTAAAGTGGCACTGTAAAAATCCGAAAAACAAAACATACACCTCAATTTCAGCTACTTCACTAAACTACAAAAAACACTTTATCTCAGTAGGCGTTTCTACTCCTTGGAATAATTTTTTTCCTATTTTCAAGAGTTCAGAAAGAACAATATGATTAAATTGTTCAACCTGAAATGTCTTTGGTTAATTTTTAAATAAGGCAAAACAGGGTTTAGATCCTGAATAAGTTATTTTTAAGAGACAAAGCAAAGCTAGCAATAGCACCTTAAGAAACATTCCTGACCTCAGCATGACAGGTGTGATCCACTAAGTGGATCCAGATAAACCACTAAGTCTTTTTTATCTAGCCTCCACAATTCTCTGTATTCTGTGATTCATGTTATTTTCATACAGTACGATCATTCTTTTTCAGATTCATCCTCCTGCAATTTTTTACGAGAAAGATTAATAGCAACTGCAACAGAAAAATTACCTTGATGTCATATATAATCCTTTATCATTTCATCATTATCAAAATCTCAATGCTTTGTCCATCTTTCTTTTCTGCAGCAACTTATTTCACTTGTTCCTATTAAGGCTATTATATTCACCCTATTACTACTAATCTTTTCTTTGTAAATAGCCACACCTATTTTAATCTGAAATGGTGTGGTAAGCATTTGATTCTTTGTGGAAGTAGACATGTAATTAGGTTAATCTGTGCTATCTTTTCATGTGAGCTGATTGTTTCTTTACTATGGACATATTTCTTGTAACAGCAATAAGCTTGCCAGATTGCTTGGAGGCAAATCAGGAGCAATTTACCAAGCATGTAGCTGCTATGAGCTGAAATCCTGACATAATAGCAAGCTGTGTATAGCCACTCCTACCTAGCAGTTATTACTCATGTTAGCTTTTCACTGACACGTTAAATTTCAACCGCACCTTTCTTTCACAAACAAGTACTTTCCTCCGACTCAGCTACATCTGTGACAAATAGCTGATCTTCAGCAAAGCATACAGGAATCTAAATGCAAAATGCAGTGCAGAAGGCTCTGACAGCAGCAACTGAATTACCTGCACAAAGTCCAAGAAGGTCAATGGAAGCAAGTCGTCCAAGTGGCCAATATCTTTGGAGAAACGATTTAAGATTCTTCCTATAGAAACAGGGTTGAGAAGAAAAACAAAAGGGAAGTAAATATAATTCCTGAAAAGATCCATGTTTTACCATTTCAAAAACAATTAAAAGGAAACAGCTGGACTTTAAAAATAAAAAGACATTTTTGGAAACCCCCATGAAGGGAGTCTCCTGCA
This sequence comes from Spizella passerina, assembly GCA_013401375.1. Classification (NCBI taxonomy): domain Eukaryota; kingdom Metazoa; phylum Chordata; class Aves; order Passeriformes; family Passerellidae; genus Spizella; species Spizella passerina. The sequence continues at coordinate 13,193 of WBNQ01033790.1, read as the reverse complement.
ATATATTTTGAAGAAGAAGAATTTTTTTACAAATGCCCTCTACCCAAATATAAAACCTTCACTTAAACACCTAGAAAAAAAAATTAAATGGGCTTTGAAGATAATATTTCAACAGAATTTAACAGGTGAAACACACATGCTTTATATGCTTAACACAGGCAGGTAAAGGTTTATGGGTCAGACAACTTAATGCAAGTTTCATCAAGCAACATCAGCTGGAATCTGCTTCTATCCTTGACTGAAACTCACTAGTGCATGCATGTCTCAGATAGATCATAGCTGATCTAACTGATCTTTTTTAGCATTTTTGTTCTCACCCCTCAGCATTATACATGGATTCAAATTGCAGGCATTTCTAAAATAAAATCTGAGACAGATTTGCATTCATGCAGCCTTACATTTATACTTATTGAAAACCTTGACAATACTGATCTTTATTAAAGCTAATAAAACGATTTTTAATCTGCTGTCAGTGAAGCATTTACATTTCTCTATTTTCAGTCAAGTTCTACTTGACTGAAAAAAGTCAGTTATATCAAGACTTCTTTCATAATTAAAGTCACAGAGCTGCCACCCATAAGTGGATTAGTATCTTTCTCTATTAATCAGTATCTCTACTCACCAGGAAAGAAACGAAACCAGGGGTGGGAATCTGGCTATTTCTAAGGTGTGTGATGCCCATACATGCATTCACATTGCTTTGTTATCTGCATATATCTTGATTCAATTATACTTTTAACTGGTACAAACATATTCACTGCACTGGCAACAAAAGACTTTTTTTTTTCTCCTTTCAAAGGAGCTCATTAAACTGAAAGCAAGTTTAAAGTTTCCACACAGTGCCCTGGCGACGTAATTTAGAGATAAGAGACACTGAAGGAACTTCTGTAGCAACCATCATGCTAGTTCTCTGCTCACAGCTCTTTTTCATTCATTTCTTTTTTAAGGGAATTTCTGTTCCACACCAAACAATACAGAAAACATCCTCTCCTCAGGTCTGGGACATGACTCTGAAGAGAGACACTAGTGGCAAAGAGCTTGTTCTGCAGTACTTCTCTACCCAAGGCAGTTTACTTCAGGCAGCCAACAGCTGAATTCACCCTGTTTTTCGGCTTTGCACACAGAGAGGAAGGGTGTACAGCAGCACAAGAGTCAGAAAAATCTCTTTCATCTTTTTCTGCTAGGGATAGCATGTGGGGATGCTCCCTTTTATTTGTATCAGGGTAGATACATCAGAAGAAAATCCAAGGCAATTTAAAATAAACCTTTCTTTTTACCATGATTTTCTTTCATGGAGACTGGTTACAGAAGAGTGATCAAGCACATGCTGCATGCACGCTGTCACTAAGGCTTCTTAATAACCTTAAACATCACATTCTACGATATTTTCAAATGAACCAAGTCTTAACTGGCAAAAAGAAAATCATTTGAAGAGGCTAAATTCTTCCTCTTGATAGAGGCTCCCTTAGCTGCATGTCCAGGAAGGGCAGATAAGGAAAACTAGGTGTAATAACAGATTGGGCTCAGGGTATTAGAAATCTGTTCATAGCTTTGTCACTTGTCTTCTGAGTGACTTCACTTTATTTTACAGAGCAAGGAGCACAACAAGGAGAGGTAACAATGCTAAGCCCCTCCACGAAAAGCTGTGAGACCCACCAGTGAGGAGCTGCACACAAGGGCAAAGGATTGTTCCCACAGAGAGCAAAACCCACCTTAATTCAGCCTAAGAATCACCTTTTTGCCTTTTAACCCCAAGTAAGTTTTACTTGTAGTGGTTTCAGACTTATGTAAGAAGCCATTGCACAAAGGCCACCCCACGTGTCACTGCCAGGAGGCAGCAGGGTCACTCAGGCTGGCTCCTCTTCCGTGGCCACAGCAAGGTCAGCCCCAGGCTGGCACCTCCAGCCACGGAGCAATGCCTGCACATTAAAAGTGGCTGTGGCTCCTTTTCTGTGAAGTTCTCTGAGCAATGTGGTCATGACAGAAAACTCATCTCAGCCAGGCTGTGCCCAGCAATCCCTAGTTTCACTGTCTCTTCCAAGTTACCACCAACCCCTCCAGTTCCCAGAGGTAATCACGCTGCTAATTGCCAAAACTGCATTTTTTTGCATCTGCCTTATGGAATTGTTAAGTATAACAATGTTTCTACAGCCTCTGTTTTGACAGTTCTGTGAGCTGCCACTAGGAAAGTGGAAATTATTCTGATGTTATCAACAAAACATGAAAACATCTTTTAATCTGCCTAATCCTCTTTAAAATGTAAATACAGCAATTCTGCAAAATGACACCGACTAAAATTTGAGTGAGCATAAGAAATGGTATATGAAAAAGACAAACCTTGAAAACTGGAACCTTTCACAGTCCACCTAATACAATTAAACAGTGGCAATATGAATCAGTTGCTTCCCAAATAAACATTAAACTGAATCTCTGATAGCAGAGCTTCACTGTTTTTGAGTTCTCAAATTACTGAAAAATTAGTCTGTTTAGTGTTTGCACATAGAAATTCTGGAAAATGACACCTGAAGTCATTAAGACCAGGAAAATCTTTTGCTTATTGCTAAGAGGTCTGTATCTCCCTCCTGTCCTGTTTATCTGGTGACCATTAATGCTTTTCTACAGCTAAAGGAAAGTAACAAACCCACAAGCCTTAGCTTTATTTTTGTCACTGCTGTTTGCAATTCTACTACCTCAGAGACAGAAGAAGAGAAAATACAAGTCTGGAGATGCATTTCAGATCCTGTTCACATGGATGTAACCAAACTGGCATTTTATACAGCATGTCCTACACAGGAGGAAGGTACAGTAACTCACTAAAGCAAGTTCCTTCACCATGTGGCAGGGACAGCAATGCACCTTCAAGCAGAAGTGTTATGCTTTGGAATTATCCACAAGATGCCCCACAGCCATTACAGTATTGCATTCAAAGCAATTGCTTCATTTATAAGGATGTCTACAAGTACAAGAGGTCTATTTCACAAGGTATGAAGAAACAACTATTTCCACTTACTGGAAGCAAAGTAAATCAGTGACTTGCTTATGCAGAATTAAGCATGCAAGAGAAAACATTCCAGATTTAAAAGTTAAAGTACCTATTTGGAGTCAGGACTCAAAATGCTTACAGTTACGACTACAGATTCTTCCAAAATGTGCAAACCTAACTTTTGAGAATGCTTCTTCACACTATGGAAACTGCTGCACCTGCTGTTCAAGAAGGGCAGCTCCTGTGTTCAGGAGCTGCACAACTTACCTGCCCCCACACCCTGAAAATTATATTTTCTCTCCAAAACCTCTAAATTCTTCTTTCCTAAACTTACAGACTATCAACATAAACTTGCCACCATAGTTCATATTTCCAAAAACCCCAAACTCCTTAAGTAAGCATCTCTGAGATATGTATACATGCCAAGAAACAATAATTCTTAGATCAGTCTAGTGTATCTAATTCACAAAAAAATTTAAGCTCCTTTAATACCTACATCCTTTACTTATCCCAGCAAGGGGCTACAAAAGCAAAAAGAAAATACTACATCTAAAACTTCTAAGTCAAATTTCACCAAACCACAAACAAAAAGAGTCTTTTAAGAAATCAAGGATTAAATATGCCAATGTTACAACAGCATCCACACTGGTGAATAGTATCTGCTACTTCAATCACTCAGGCTGCCATGCAGTGTGTAGTGTGAGTAGCAAGCTGCAAAAGGGGACGTGCTCTCTTCAGCAGTCTTATGTTTGTTTTTACATCAAATAACTTAATCAGAACACACACTGTTGTTAGATTTCTTCCGAAGTAATTGAATAACTATTCAATGCCAATTAATCACTGTTAAATAAGGGTCTGTCACCAAAGTGCTATGTACACATTTCAGACTATTTAATGGTCAAATACTTGGCAGTATCAAAGTTAAACAATGATTCATTAAACCTCCTCCCCTACACAATAGTTAGGCTAAACTTGAAGTGAAAGAATCAAAACTCTTTTGTCGCCTGTGAAAAAGACATCAAACCTCAGTATGTGATACTCTTTTCTTTCTTGCTCTGTAAACTGCTTTAATTGCACGAATCGGAATGTGTTCAGGTGCTACAAACCCACTTTTGCTTCTGCAGGTGCCTACTGATACTTTGGAATAGATGTTCAAACCTATCACACAAATAATGAAAACACTTGACTGTGCGTGACTGTGCCACACCTTTTTAAAATGTTTATACATACTTCATCATGAAAGAAATATAATCCAAACTGAATCAACACTCAAGATGTAAACACCAGAAAAGGATTTTTTTTTTAAACAAGAAACTAGGATCCTCCACTGGAATAGCCAAATGCCATCCACAGTATTCAATGTTGCGCAACCTAAATTCCAACGACCCTAAGAGCAAGAGTACATTATTTCTAAATGTATTTGGCACTTCTAGTATACTTAGTTGGCCAGGGCATTCACTGAAATACTTTTGTGTAATACAATAGAGTAGGCACATTGATTTTCTATACCTTGCAATGAGTTTACAAAACCTTTATACCCACTTGCTTCATCACACATTGCAGAAATACTTTGTCACTACTTCTCTACTTCACTGACTCGCCTCTTTGGAAAAGAAGAAGGGTTTAAGAAAAGGGCCCTCTACAGATAGAAAGATTTTGCCACTTGTATGTGTGTGTGTGTGTGCATGGGTACGCAGTCTTGGAATGTTTTTCCCCTCAGAGATCAGGCTAATCCTCAGTGCAGGCAATATTAATTGCATCACACTTTTTATTTCAATATGCAAATGTTATTAATAAATACTGCTTTGCATAGTAACCTAAACTCCTCCATTGCAATTGGCCTAAATATGCCTATCCATGTACTGCATTCACCAGGGGGAAAAAATATTTAAAATCGCTTAAGCTACTCTGAGGCCAGAACACCCTCACTGCCCAGCTTCCATGGAGATAAGGTTACACTCTCTTCCTCTCCTTGCTGTAAACTCACAGGAACCTGTCTAAAGGCAACCTGTACTGCTAATAGATTCAAGAAGCTACTTAGTCATTTATGTGTAACTAAACCTAAACAACCCCAGCTAGGATTGCACACTTGCTTGAAGGTACGTCCTGCCAAGGAGATGCTTGCAAAGGAGATAACCTTTGGATGGATCCATGTCAGACAATCCCAATGCACATTCTGTGCAGGCACTGACTTTGCTGAGTGAGCAGAAGCCCCTTGTGTCGCCCACCCCCGTGACACCAGGGTGGCTGGGTGCCACCACTGCAACATCCACGGTGCAGCGTGGGCTTCCTGACCCCAAAGAGAGGAATCACGCACTCCAGCAGTCCCAATTACAGCCTGGAACACCAAAGCCCTTTTAAATGGACACCTGGTAGCAAAATAATGCTCTCAAGTGTATGTGTGGCAATAAAGGCACACTTAAAAAGTACAAATATAAGAAACAGCTGTACAGAACTGGGTGCATGTAAACACCCATCCGCTGAACTGCACTGAACACGCTTCCCATTCTGTCCGTGGTACAAACTGGCAGCTCCCCACAGATCTTGCTGTTAAGCTGTGGCATTCAACAACTGATAAGGCTTTACCCATGCTCAGTTCACGCACACAAACACACACACCCTGAAAAAAAAAAGTACTGCAACTACAAGCAGCCTGCCGTTTCATCAAAGCAATGACAAAGTGGATTGTCCGTATCAAATGTTGGCAGGAAGCAGACATTACATCAACCTTGTAAAATACAACTATGAAATCAACAAAATAATTAAAGATGGATTACCGACTTTGAAAGGAATTGTAAGTTTGTGAAATATTTCTTCAGAAAGAAATCTGGAAATGCATCTCCTGCATAACTGTCAATTACTGATCTACTCTGGCTTTTCTTCCATATTTCTACAAAGAAACGTCAAAAGGTCTGTAATCTTTTTTTAATATATGTTTAGCACCACACGTCCACACAAACTGCCATATACAGCATTGCTGTCTTCCCCACAGGCATCCTATAAATATAAATAAGAAATTCTACCCCATTTTTTTTCCTTTAGCAGTCTGAAACTGATAGGAATATTATCACTTTCTTAGACATTTGCAAATAGGCACAGTGGTGCTGGGCCGAAATATGCTGAGACCATAATATCCATTTATCTAAACTGCCAGCATGTAATGAATTCAGGTGGGAAGCCTTCTATCCAAATTAATTTACTACTTGAAAAGGACTTTTTACACAAATGATGTCAAACAAGAAAACAGTTAGGAAATGAGAAGAAAACGCAAACACTGTGTTTGATCTTATTTTTAAGTGCAGGATTTAAAGGAAGAAGAATAACTATGACAAAGATAAGAATGGAAAACAGGCTTCTTTGGAAATGAATTTTTATTTTTACTGCTGATGGAGACATCTACATTACCTAGTATGAATACACTGATCCTAACTGTACAGTTGTTTCTGGAGCTTCCTAGTCCATACACACCACTGATTGGAATTACCCTGCTGTGGCAAACCAAAATAGGTCAACGCTCTATGCAATTTTTTTCTCTCTTCGGTAATTTATGTGGTGCAGTTGATTTGTTCTTTTTCCTGGGTGTACTCAGAATAGCATGTGTATTAACATCTGCTATCACCAGCCAAAGCCTCCTCACCTAAGATACAATGCAGAAATTACATCTGAAGTCTCCACTAAAAACAGAAGCACACAAAAGAAAAACCTTGACTGTGTAGAGGAAGTGTAACTTTCCTTCTTTCTGAAATTGCTTTCTTGGAAAATCTCAAAATACCTTCTGCATCCTAAATGCCTTCCTGATTGTATCTCATTACCCATTAACTAAGTTGGTTACAATTCCAGATATAACAGCATTTATAAAAGAGAATTTAACTTTGATGCTGTATTATACTTGCAAACAAAGTGATCCCGTTTAAAAAAGTGTGCTAGAGCTGGGATAATATATTCATCAGCAATTTTCTAACTATTGATCCCTGTAATCATACTCTCTAATTGATTGTGAAAGGAAGATTCAAAATCATCTAAGAGTACAAACTTCTGGCAATATATAAAAGTCTTATGCTAGAATCTGAGTACAAAACTACATCTCTGCTTCACAATTAGAATGACAGTGGAAGCAGACACCTGCAACCCCCCCCAGTCCCTGGAGTAATATCAAACTTCTAATATGTAATCCTGTGATGAAGATTGCCAGAACAAAGTTCTAATCATTCTAGAAGTTAAGCTCTGGATATCCTCTCTGTTTAATTTTAAACTCATCCACTGAAGTTACTTTAAGTTATCCTCAGTTTAAAGAAAAAATTCTGAAGTTAAACACACTGAAACAAAAAAACTCACAACCTAAAATGACACCACCGAATCTAATGAACTGCCAAAATACAGCAGAACTTAATTTCTGCTGTATGCTTCAATGTAAGCAGCATGACTTTTAAATCCCATTTTTAAGGGACAAACTCCAACTGAACAAAAAACAAATCACAAAAAAACAAACAAACAAAGTAACCATTTGCAACTTCTTATCAACTGGCCTTTAAAAAGATGCCAAGTTACACTACTGAATAAGTTCTCCATTGATTTTTCTACACCTTCTTTTTCATATATTAAGTTACCTACTTCAACTTCTCACCACAATGCAAAGCATCTGTATAACAGAAACACAAAACATTACCTACAAAATGTAGTCTTATAATGACTTTCTACTAGCATGATTATGAATTTAATTCTTGGCTAAAATATTTAACCACAAACGCACCCACTTATAAAAGAGCACTTGTGTAGACTACAAATCCAATTTGAGCTGAAAATATGTCCCCAGTGCTGTTTTGCTGGAAAAGGGACTTAGAAAATTTAAACAGAATACTACAAATAGGATGGACTGAAGTATCTGAAGAGTATTTTGTTACTGGAATACTTACAGAGAGGAGGTTACATTCTTTCCTTTCCTCATTCTTTCCTCCTCAGTAAATTCAAACACCCAAAGGACCTGATGCTATTAGAGTTATTTTTATATTTGGGAGCTCTATATATATAAATATACATACTTCAATGCAAGAAGTAAAATAAAATTGGAAATATATGTCACCTTCCTGATAAGGTTTTTCCAACAACAAAAAGGACTTTTCCTATGTTATTTATACTATTAAGACATGATTCAGAATAGGCTTTAAATACTGCATTTCAGAAAATATTGAGGTGGATCTCACACAGCTCTTGCAAATCTGCTCATATTCACTGCGTTTCCCATTCTATCTCCTGAAGATAATTCCCATAATAAGAATCTTAATTTCTGATGTTCCAATGCTTTTCTCTTCCCCCTCTCTTTTTTTAATTGGCACTGAAGCTAGAGGGGCTCAATCATCAATCCAATCTAAAATACCAATGGAGAAATAGGAAATGACTGAACATAAAGCATTTGGCTCCTGAAATCTTAGCTGAAACTGCTATCTGGTTATCACTGCTGTATGATTATCACTCCAAAAACAAATAATATACCATTTTTTACCAATCTTATATATTCAGATCCCCATTCATCTCCTTCCTTTTCCTGCAACCATGAAAGAAAATTCCATAGGACTGTTTCTACTGTTTAGTAGTCTATAGGGACTGAATTCTATAGAGGCTGTCTTGGGACAGCCAAGACTTATGGCCTCTACCTAGCCCACCCATTCTGAGGATAAAGCCTCTGGACAGGCCAAACAGCAGAGGCATTTCACATCTCCATCTGACTGTAAACTGTTCACTTTTGCTTGGCACGTTCCTTCAGCTTGATCATTCATTTTTCTTTAGCTTCAGTTTATTTTTCTTTCTCTCTTCTTCTGGAATATGTGATTGTTTGGAAAGGAGGGATTCCCTCTAAAGGTCATTCATTATATAACCATGTAATGATTCCTAAAACACATTTTCCTTTGCAACTATTCCTACTATAAAAAAAAATCCACTGGGAATAAAAAAAATTATTTAAAAAACACATGGGTTTGGCTATCCAGAATGCTCAATGGATGACACTAGATAATTTTCAGTGGATTTTTTCCTGCCTCACATGGAAGGTCATTACTACAGAACTCAAGAGAGTTCTGGTATAGCTGTCAGAAAGCTCACTTAGTCTGCTGTGCAAATAATCAAAGCATTCCCTTGGAATATTTGCTCTGTGTTAAAGAAGACACAGCCCACACCCTCATGCCCCATGAAAATAAATATTTTGCTTCAATCTGGGATTTCACCTACTCTTCTGTTTTGTGGTTGGCACCAAATTCCACTTGCAAATCTTGCCTGAGAAACAAACAAAAATCTTTTGTCTCAGGAAAACTGAAGGCAATCACAACCCAAGAGGCTTATTCCAGAAGTGATGTCCAAGAGAATATACATATAGTCTGGCAATGCATTTCCTTGGGCCACTGGCTTCTTGGGGAAAAAAAATACCACTATAAAGTAAACTTCTTTACAGACTAAACTACAATTAACTTAAATGAAATCAATGAGAATGAGGAAAAAAATGAGGAAAAAACCCCAAATATGACCTCTGCTCTACTGTATATCTTATTCATTACATTAAAAGAAAGACATATTAATAATTACATTGTTAAATTATAAGCATTTTGAAAAGCACTGCCTTTGACTCTACTGTACTCCTCTACTAGGCAACTATTAGAAAGCTTCATCTCAGAAACAAGAAAAATATACTAGAAATAAGCAGCTACAAATGGGAAATAGCTGCTGACCGCACTAAAACATTAGTTGTGCATATATCAAAGCCAAAGAACCTTTAATGTTTATGTATAAATATACCTTAAATATTACATATTTATTAATCTTACATATGTGTTGCTTAAAGAAAAAATCCTATAATTTCCTCTTTTTCATGGCTTTTAAATAAGAAACTTAAAATTTCTTAACTCTAAGAAACTCAGAATGACAAATATGTTAACAGCAACATTTTTTCACTTCTCTATGAACACAGAAAAAAATTCACACACATCAAGGAGGAAAAAAATTATTCGACTGAACCATCATTCAAGCAAAAGTGAATACAATTTACAAACCCTTTTGGTTTTGCTAAGATCAGAGACACTGTGAAGCTCTGATTTACAGCTGTCCAGCAGTACAAATTCCTAAATAAATAAACAGGCTAAAACAGAGGAGTGCTGCTCGCAACAAGGGACTCCTGAGAACTTTGCCATTTGTTGTTTGCGTGTCAGAAACAGCCAGAAGAGGATTAATGGACCTGAGGCAGGAGGCAGAGCCTCACTGGGATGTAGGCTGGACCAGCACGCAGCCAGCAGCATGCCCTGCCCTGAAGAGTCTGCTGTGCCATTTACGAGAAACAAGCAAAACTGACTACAGAAGGAATAAGGAGCTAGGGGAAGATGGAGCAGTAAGCTGGAACAGAAAGTTGCAGGACAAGATTCTGTTTTAAAGTACAGGAACACAAAGGGGTCATGGAATTAATGAGTTTTCCCCACCCATATGTTTAACTGCTGTCAGTGTACTGCGGTTACAACGCCACTGGTGCATCTTGAGAGATGATTTTAAGATGAAAAAGTGCCAGCTTGTAGATGAACTTTAGTGCACAGTGAGCAGGAAGTTACAAAGATGCAAGCATGAAAGAGAAACAAGCAGAATTATGAGGGAGGGAATTAAAAACACTGGAATGTGCCAACAGCTCCATTTACCAGGTGCAGAAATAGTAAAAGCCTTGCATGGGGGGAAGGCTAATGTGCAAACCAAGTCAAACTCCTCTTAACAATTTCTGTTAGAACTCCTTTACAGTATATTGGGGCTGTAAGATTTAGAAAAGATCTCCCTCCATCTGGCCCTGGGGAGCAGCTGAAAAATGGAATTGTCAAGAGACAAGCTGGCAGTCCCAGTCCCAGACCTCACCAAACCTGGGGAGTTTGGATATTGAGAGGGTTTTGTGTACACACTGACTTGAATTTTTTGCCTGACTGCATGTGTCCTCTGCTTCACCCTCAGCTTTACCCACTCCTTATTTCCTCTTCTCTCTCTCTTCCTTCAGCATTGGTTCTTCCACTCTCCTGCACCATGGCATGGCACAAGCTCTAGGTACAAATGTCATCCCACACACAACCAAGGCACAAAGCCCAACACAGCAAGACACAGGCTAGAAAGTGAGGAAGAGTTGGGGACACAGCAACTGAGAACAGAAGGTGAACACAAGGTGATTGCAACACTTTAAACCAGGAAAGTGCCTGAACTGATGTTCTGGACATGCAGAGTGACAAAAACAGTCAGATACAGGAATAACCCATAAGCCATAAGGCCAACAGAAAGGGTGTTTTATACTGAAAAACAGGGGAAATACAGCAAGGGAGAAATCAGGCTCTGAAGTAGTTCCCAAACTAGAACTGTGGAAGTCAAAAAGCCAGTGTCACCTGAAGGAAGACGGCAAAGCACATCCAGGACATACTGCACAACCACAGGCACTGCACACATACAGACTATTCACAAGGCTATACTCTGACAGACTAGGGAAGACTTATATCTATTGAAAGAGATGTCTTTAGAAAACAATTCAGGGGATTTCAGTTCTTGCTTTAAACTGCTCTTAAAGGAGCATATTTCACTCTGTTAACTATAGAACTGCAGGGGAAACAGATGGTTGAGTCTCATTAGTCTTTAGAGTATACTCTGATTAGTTTGCTTAATTTCATTCACACAGGGTCTTAAGACTTCACAAGGCCAATTAAGATTTCAGGTAAAGGAATTATCAGTAAGAGTTTTCTTTCTTTCTCCAAAATTTTCTTTCTTCTTCAAATTCCAGTCTGTCACTGGATTTTAACAGTTCTCTTACCTACACATTGATTTTGTTTTCCTGACATCCATTTTCACCACAGTATGGTTTCTGTCATTCTTTTAAACCAGCAGCTTTTCTGCTGAAAATACATTAGACATTTTAGAATGAAACAAGTTCCAGGACTGTAACAAACAGGACAACTAGAGGAGCCATGTAAAGACTGTGACAAAAATACCTATCACTCAAGTATAGGTACATAATACATAAACCACTAGTAAATCCTCTAATGGACCTGAAGCACAAATTCTATTAAAATTTTGCATTAAAATTTTTGCAAATAATAACTGATCATAATCTGACCCCAGACAGTTTGGGAAAGGTTCTTTCAAAACAACAGCTTTGCCATTATTCTGCATTGAAAAAGACATCAAATTTCAGATAAGGCATGAATAAAATGGAAAAATACACATATAATAATGAAAGCAAATGACAGAAAAACATCTTGTGTTTTTGTTTCCTTCTTTGCAAAACAGCATGAGCACAGAACTTGATTCAGGATCAATTTGTGGACACATCATCAAAACATATGAAACAAAACTATACCTCCAAGCAAAAAAACCACAAAAGCCAAATTGTGTTAATAAACCAACCACTATTAAAAATACAGAGTATTATTAGTAACAACTTAGCATGGTAGTTTATTTAATTAGAATATTTGGAGAACTAATGTTGGCTCTGATAGTTTTCAAAATGTAGCTTAACTCTAGAATGCATATGAAAAGCATTCAATAAACCTTTCATCAGAGCTGAACGGTATTTACAACACCTCTTCATCTTCTGAATGCCTGTTTTGTCCTTGCCTGACTCTAGAGAAGAACTCTTCAAATAACAGTTCACATATGAATATAATATGAAACTAATATGAACATTCAATTCCTAACCTTTTTAGTGGTCAATTACACAGTGGTCATGCCCTCAGGAAGGGGTCATGAACAAGTTTAAGTCTTTGGATGAATCTAAAACCTCTTAGGACCTTCTGGACAATGGGGTTTTGTTTGTTTCTTCTGGTTTTCTGAGAATGGAAATTGAAAATGCCTCTTGACATCAAGGTTTTGTAACCTTTCATAATCTGGTGTTTTTCTGGAAAACTGTCATATTACAGGTATACAAAATGCTAAAATGCTGGGCTTATGAAACAAAAGTCTTTAGCACAGCACACGATCTATTCTACCTTCCAGAAAGTTCCTTTCTTCAACAGGTACCACACTCACACCTGCAGAAGTTTGCCCACAACAGACCACTTGGCATGATTAGGACCCAAACTAAGACATCACAAGTTACCTGAACTAGAAATCCAAATAAATTTGAAAAATAATCCAAGGTATGTTCTGAAACGGTATCTCTCAAGTGTTACCATTTGCATGGGTTACATTCTTTACTCCTCAGTGCATTCAAACACCC
>WBNQ01033788.1:0-19954 GCA_013401375.1 Spizella passerina | reverse complement strand
CCCAAATAGAGTAGATGTGGGGAAGACAGTGCAGGGAAAAGCTTGTCTCATTTTTTTGTACTGCCTCCCAGCATAGGAAGTTAAACATATTCCAACAGCTGGATAATCCACCTTTGTCTAGAACCAACTACCAACATTTCCCATGTTTTTCATTGAATCAGCAATAGTATCTAAATAGTATTTTGAAGAAATATTGTTAGCCATGTGGGGAAAAATGAAGAAGACAAGTAAGGCACAGCATATGTTCACCATGCCAATCTACTCAGATATCTTCACTTGATAACTGTCTTTCAGGATGAATGAAAGGTGGGTAAATTATTGGAGGAGTGCCACTAGGAAACTATTAATTCAACAAAGAGAAAATGGGTAGTGTTAAAAGGGGAACTTCTGACTAGAGGACGACTAACAAAGGAGTTTCTAGAAGATCAGTCAGGCTCTTCTAAAAGGGCCTATCTTCTTCAGTACTGTCATCAGAGAATTTGGCACAGAAATAGAAATGAGCTACTGAAAGCTAGTGACAATACTTATTTGAATGTATTTGTCAATACAGCGAGGGAACAGGCTTTTTAAAGGAAGATCTGGACAACTTTGAGGGTGAGAGTATTAGAAATGGCATAAAATTCAATATTATTTTTGCCAAGTATTTCAATTACTAATGAGATTTTCTTAAACACACTACTTGGAAATAAATAAGACCGAGAAATAACTGAGAGCACCAGTTGCTCACGGGATGATTATGATCCATCAATGTGATCTGACTCTGAAGACGGCAATCCCCATAAATCTTTTTTTCCAAGAGAGTTAAGAAACCATTAATGTCTTTGTACTTGTGAAACCTCCTCTGTATGTAGTTCTGACTGCTTTGTGTTCAAGAAAGTTAAATGCAAGCTGAAAGAAATATAGTGAACAAAGCAGTGACAAGCAACTGAAAGCACTTAACTTTTCTAACAAAACAAGAAACATGTTTGTTGAACCTCAGGGGTTAAACAGAGAAAAGAGAGAAAAGTATTAGAGCTAGACAATGTCGGGATGATTAAGATCAAGTGCAAACCAGCCATGGGTGAACGTAGACTAGAAATTAGGAAAAATTTTGTAACCATGAGAATGTTATGACCTGGAACAGCTTTTTCATAGAAGTGTGGAGCCATTCTTTTGCAGTGGATCTTCAAGAGTCTATAAAGAAGAGAATATAATGTGGCCACCTGAGGTAGCAGAGATTTGCACTTCCTTGCTAAAGTTTTATATACATTGATTTCGCTCTTCCCTTCACTTAAAATCTCCTGGAATGATTTTGATGAGTAGTTAGGGGAATCTGGGTCATTCATGGGCCCAGCTGCAGTTTTACCACCAGCCCTTGAGGCTGATGACTTGTTATAGCAAGTTCAAGAACAGATTAGCAATCAGACTGTGAGCCAGAGGTGGGATGAATGTAACTTTTGCTGGAATATTTTTGTTTGCTGCAACACCATACAGAATGAACTGCATTGAACAGATGGAATAAATTCTTTTTTCATATTTACCTTCATGAACATAGCCCATTACATGGACTGATGCATAAGTATTTTCAAAGGAGAGAAACAGGGTAATTCATACTCTCAATTTATTCCTGCTAACAGATGAACCTCAATTATTTTCTGTGAATATGAAAAAATGCTTACAAAGGCAGAAACTGTAGTGATAATAGTTTTTTCAATAAACTCTTCCTGGTATCACCAATACTTCAGTTCTACAGTTTTGCTGGGGTTCTGTGTGGTTTACCTGTAAAAGCAAAACATCTCACAGGTTGTTGGAAGGATTCAGATACCAGCAGTAATTTTTGTAAATTTTGCATTCATTAGCAGTCTTCTCCTTTGCTGACCTTTATGTCATGTGCCATTTATAGTGTTGTCTGAAGTATTATTACCTTTGTTTTACCCAAAGACTATATGAGTTACTGGGGAAAAAAAAGGACATAAATACTCTGAAGAGATCAAAAGCAAGATCTCCCAAGTCCTGGAAGAGCATTTCAGCCATTGAATAAACCTTCACTTTCATCCTAGAAAACTTCAACTGAGGCTACCAGGAGTTCCTGCATGTAAATACCAATGAGATTCATGCCTGGAATAGAAAGTACACCATATAATTTCTCACTTGTGCAGGTGAAATGACAACCAAAAAGTCATCAGTACTTCCTACAACATAGAAGAGATGTAGCTACTGAAGGACTCTTGGCACTGAAGCCTGTTAATTTTGATTTTCTGAATAAAGGCTTGTGCTGTTGTACAAAAAAAAAGGATTCTGTTTCTGTTGTAAAAGGGACCTTATAACAAAGGACCCAGGCAAATACACAAGAGAGCTTAAAAAAGGAAACCTCTTAGGCACTATGTGTTTCAGATCTTTATCAACAATTTAACTTTGTGGCAAGGAGCTGTTGTTCATAGACCTCACGTTCCTTTCTGATTATTGATTTGGGCTTTGTTGATTTATAGAGTGAATGGTCTGCCTATGTTTTTGAGTTATCTGCTTTGCTACTTGCCCTGTAGAAATCACCAATAAGTATTTCCATTGAGATACTCTCTGCCATCTCCCAAGCTTTGGCTTAAGTCCTTTGTTCCGGCTTAAGCACCTATTAGAAATATGGGATAAGGTTTCACTCAAGCTCCTTTTAGGGACATGAGTCTGTAAGATGTCTGAATGTCCAGGACCAGCTGCTGGAGTTACCCACCTCTGGCAGGGAATCTAAACAGCCCACTTACTGAGCCAGTCATTTAAAGCTAATTATTAAGAAACAATGAAATTATTGTAGTAGTCAGCCTGTCCCTCATAGGAGAGCTTTGCAAAGTGAAGCCATTGCAGTCCTGGTCCCTTGCCGAACAGTGGCATCACTGACAGAACTGAAGGATCTTCTTGTGGATGGGATTTAAAATCTCTAATGCTGAGACATGCTCCAGATCTTCTAGAGAGGAAATGTAAGCCATTACAGAAAGGCTGGACGCCTATATCTCTAGATTTTCAGAAGAAAGGGGCCAACACTGTTTTCTGAAAGCCTTTATGATACCAGAGTATATTTATGAGCATGAGAGTCTCATGAGGAACTTAGATCATAGAACAGCTACTGCTGGTCTCAGATGAGACTTCTGAGGACATTTTCTCCAATGAGATATCTGTGAAAAAGCACAAGCATATACCTCTAACCACCAGGAAAATTTCAGGTTAAAGAGGTAAGGACATACCAACAGCATTTTTTCTATCAACATGACTTTCTATCAAGATTTTAAGTTAACCTCGTCAGAGGAACTTTGTGCCAGAGAAGTTTTAATCCTAAAGAAGGAACAAATATTTCGGTCCAGGCATTGCATTAGCTGTAATGTCCAATATCAAAAAAATAAGCATAAATTGTCAGCTTTGTCCAAAGAAAAAGTGCAAACACTTGGTCTCTGGAGGGTGTTCCTCTGGATATGCACTGTGTTAGATTTTGGACCCTGCTGACTTCAGATGCATGTAACTGATATCAAATTTTCCCCACATGCATGTAAATGGCTTTGCTTTATATGCATTATCATCAGTTAACTCACCTCAGGTGACTTAAGTATTGAAGGTGTAAGTGGAGCTGAAGTGGTGGATAACTTTTGGCTACCCAAAAAGCCTCTTGGCTTAACTGTTTGAACTGGGCCCATGGGCACTGGGGATGTCACAGTATCGGTTTCTCCTGGACACTGTGGTGACATTCATTGTGAATACACAAACCTGGTAAGAAGGCATAAAGAAATCACACTTAGAGGAACTTCCATTTCACCTTGGTCACCCTACACTTTTGAGAAAAATTGGCAGAAACCAGCTTTGAGAAGCATCTTTGCCATTCTTGGCACCTGTGTTATCTGCCAGTAGAAATCCAAGGTGATTTCACCATCACCTTCTTTATAGCCTCATTTCCTGAGGAACCTGAGCTTCTCTATCATCCTATCTTTCCATTTATATTTCAGTTTGCTTGTCATTTGCCTCCTACCCTCGTAGCTTTTAAATCTGACAACTGCTCACAATCATGTTGGGAAAAAAGGGAGAATTTCCAATGAAATACGAGTTCCTACAAGTCTCGTGAAAGCCAGCAGGTGGGTAGAAGAAAGCAACTAATACAAATTGGAGAATGGAGATCCAGAGAAAATTTTCAATAGGAGAGCCCCAAGACCTTCTGCCTGGACAATCACCTTGCATGTGTCTGCTTTCTGCTCAGTGTGCAGATGGGTCACAGCATCTGCAGCACTGTGCTACCTCAGCCCATAGTTAAGGGACAGGGGCCTGAAATGAGGTGAAGAAAAAATAGGGAGATGAGGAAATGGATTAATGTGAGGATGTGAAGCAGACATGAGGGAACTGGGGAAGTCTTACAGACTTTTGACAGAAACTGTGATTACCTCGGGAAGGTCAGATGAAACTCCATAGGAAGCTGGGCTCCCTTGTTCTGCTTTTCATGAAACAGGATATGGGGCATACTTAGAACTGAACTCACTCAAAGTACAGTAAAAAAAATGCAGACTTTCAAAGTACGGCCAAGCTATACTTTCATTATTATCTTCATTCCAGATTAGGCCAAATTTGACAACAGATGTAGCTGCCCCTGTGGAGTAACCATACTTGAAATGAAAGGGACGTGCAGCTAAGCTTCCAAAAAAGGGCCTTGCTGAGTGACTCCACTGCTGAAAACTGAGTATCTGAGCTTAAACTAAGGAAATGTTGGCTGCATCAAGTACTGAATGTGGGTTACTTTCAAGCATAAATTATACCCTTGCCATAGTTGAAACAGACTCCTGTCAAAGATCAACAGATGTCTCAAGAGTCACATACTTCAGCTCCCTGTTTGCTGCCAGCATCTAATCCACTAATCATTCATGCTGCATGTATGCCCACTCCCTCCAGGCTCCCTTCTGAAGCAAAATGACTAGTTTCTTGGAGAGGAAGTCTGGACACAGTTAACAGAATAGCTTGCTCCAGGCTCCACTCCAGACAGAAAAAATGGACTTGAACTGCAGCAAGTTTAACTCCCTCAGTCCATGACAGATGTCTGATCTTAGTCCAGTAGGCCTTGTGTCCTCAAATTCCCTACACACTGTCCTGGGATGGCATAAGCAGGCAGTACATGCTTTGAATCAGTAAATCACAACTGCTTAATAATTAGCTTGCATAGTAATATGGGGCCAGCAGAGACCTGGTCAGCGCCCCAAATCTGGCCTAAAGAGAGTAGTTACTTCTGAGCCATGTGGACAGGAGCTGTCTTGCACCACCTGGTCTGGGTCAGAGATTAGCCTTGGGGCAGCTGCTCTGGTAGCACAGTCATGGCCCATGAGAAGGCCAGGGCAGAGGCCAGAGCTCTCAACACAAGGACTTTGCTTCCAGGCTTACAGCTGGAATTTGAACTATTCACACTGATAGGTGCCACCCCTCACCATCAGCTCTTACCGGGGAGACTAGCATAGCCCCTCCAGCCTTTTTCCTCGGAGGTCAGTTAAAATATTCTCTCAAAATAGATAATGAGGTAATAATTTTATTTTCCTAGTTGCTTAAGGAGAGTATTAGAAGAGTTAATCCAGGGATCAAAGGTCTTTGTTAGCAGAGTCTTTTGAATCCCATGTGTGCTGGTCACAGAAATAACAGTGAAAGTGTACAGACCTGGAAATGACAGCCAGAATGAAAACCAAATCTGCCACAACCTTCTAATGGCACTTAGTGTCTTTTAAATGTTTGGGTCAAGTATGATTTTGCTGGTTTATGTAGTCTGTTGTGAGATTTAGCCAGCTGTTGTAGCTTTTCATGCAAGTAAAACTTTCCAAAAGGGCCTTAGACTCTAGTGACTGAATACAGTTATTTGTATGTCAACTGCAGCTTCTATTTATAGGATGATAAAAATATCCCCCAACCAGTAACTCTCTAAGAGACAGGCATTTCATAAAAATAGATTCTAGAATACAAACAAAGATGAAGGCATGTTTTAGGTTAATCAAAACACTCATATTCCAAACTCTCCTCATAACCCATATATTTAAGACATTGGTAAATTCAGATAGTAAACCCGTTCAGACACAAACACACCAACTTTACATAGGATAAGGAATTTGGCTATTCAAGGAAAAGGAATATTAATATATCCTATAGTGAATTAACCCAATAATAAATGGAGAGGTTTAATGACTCAAAATTAAGTTAACTGTTTTCTGTGATACCCAGTAGAGCTTGCACGAAGGCACTTACCAGAGGTGAATGTGCTTTTAAAGGGTGTTAATTTAAGACCTGAATTGTTTGAAGATTGACTTGAAAGAATTTCAAAGGACATAGCTTAATTAAAAATATTCCAAACTTTGCATTCCTTGCAAAACCTTTTGACCCTCCCACGACATTTAATGCTCGAATGTGAGTTGACTGCTACTCACTTCACTAAAGGCACTCGGGATCCTTCCCCCCCATGCCACAACCATCATTAATTGTTGATGGGTGCTCATTACACTGACCTAAAGCCAGAACCAGAGAAGCAGCAGATCAAGAAGTGCAGGCATCCAACTGCAGCACTGGGGGTATTTTCCTGGCTATGCGTCAAACCCGGCTCACCCTTTCAAAAAGCCCCAAGACCAGCGAGTACACTGGAAGCTCTGCTCACTGCAGCCATGCACAGCCTGGCATTCCCAGCGGCAGAAGGATCAGATGAAGCTGCCATCCATAGCAGGCTGGCGAGGAGGCCTTGGCGAGGCTGCTCCGAGGCCCAGTGCCTCCGGTGACGAATGGCCTGCTGTCACCCGCGCCGAGGGGCCTCTGCCGCGCAGCCTGTTTGCATTCAGTCAACACTTGGCTTTTATAGGCCTGTGGAGCCAAAGATTGCTAGACTTTTGAACCCCAGGCTAACTTCTGTCTGGCTACAGCCTCATTTTCTGGAGCCAAAATCTTTTTTAACAACTACACAATAACAAGTAATTAGGGTAAAGTCTGCTAATCTTCTCCTTTGGGCCTGGAGGTTGTGTATTCAAAACCCGTTGAAGGTAGAATTACTGCCATCAAAGCCTGAGGTTACTTTGTGAAAGGGGTTGAACTCTAGGTCAAGGAAATGTTAACTGGACAAAGAGAGATCAGGCAGATAGTGTTAAAATTAAAACTGCCCTACTGAGACAATGCAGAATTGACTGCTTTTGCTCTGAAAACTAGCTGAATGAACAACATGAAGGGAAGGCTAGAGCAGTTCTTTCAAAAGGTGAAAACATAGCAAATAAAGGATTTATTGACTTTCATTTGGAAATTTATTTGTAGTCTCTTTATTCAGTAAGACAAAGTAAGATATCTTATTATTTTATGTCGCATTGCACTTGGGCCACCCTGTTTCCTAAATCTGTTTGATTTACTAAATTGAATAAGTTCTTATTATTAAATTGAATATTTCTTATATATCTTCTCTCTCCCCTCTAAAAGCCCTCATGCAAAAAATCATTAGAAATTGAAAGGTTTCTGCTCTTGACTTAAGAGTCCTGGGAACTTGCTGGGCAATAGGAAGGATAAGCAAGCACAGACACACACATATGAGGAGAAAACATGCTCCAGAAGAGAGTGTTGTCCATGAAGTGCCCTGGATGGGGTACAAGGATGGATTTTGTGTCTCTGGTACTTGTATATACCATAGGTCAGGGAGAGACTCCAGGTTTTCAAGGGATTAAAGCCCAACCACTTAAAATCTTCAAACGTTCAAAATAAAATCACAGATTTTGCCTGGAAATTCATCACAGAGCAGGACAGCCCTCATTCCACCATATGGAGTCATTCCAAAATTAAATCCCCACACTGCTGTCAAGGGTAACAAATACATGGCTGTGCCCTCCCCAGTATCAAAGCTGACAGCTCCAACAGGACCAGAAGCACTTCACTCTCCCCTAGTGCTGGGAGGAGGCTCTTGCCTGCTGCTGCCGGTGGATTTTCAGTCCATATGTGGGAGTGGAAGGGCAGAAATGTTGAAGCCAGCTATTTCCCATGCCAGGTTCTACTGGGCTCTTTCACAGCACCACTGCTAGCTCCCTAACTTTTGGGAAATGGATGGAAATACTTCATCTGACACAGGCAAGGGGCATCTTTGGAAATGTGATAGCAATTACCACAGCAGTGGAATGACCTTACAGGTCAATTCTCAGGGCAAGATGTATTTAATGGTGTTGTAATTGCCAGCTGGATTAAGCGAAACACAGGAAAATGGACATAGCTTTTTGCTTCCAAGCAGAGCTATCAGAAGAATTCTCTTGTGGGACTACTTCAAACCTGAAGGCTCCCAGAGCAGCTGGTACAGCTACCATCATGGGAAGAAAAAGTGTTTTGCAGAAGATCAGTGGTAGCAAAAATAATCCTCATCTCTGAGGTGGGACACTTCAATACATGGGTAGAGACATCTCCAGCCCCACATTTTGCTCCCAAGGAGGTAGCATCCTAGAGCTCTCCCCTGAGTGGTGGGCAGAAGGAGAGTTTCCAGCCTCTCCAGGAAAAAAGCAATAGCCAGTGTTGCTTAGTGCTCATTTTATTGGCATTTCCCAGGGTTCTTAGAAACACCAGGTTGCCATTACCTTCATGAAAATACAAACTTTCTCCATACATGAGCTATAAGACACAGGCTCATCAATATTAGCTTGCTTTCACAATGTGTAGGTTTTGCAAGTATTTTCCTTTACTTATATCAGAACAAAATAAATTAGTGGTAATGACTAATCATGGCACAAAGCTTTTTTGTTTGAGGTGTTCTTCTACTTTCTGGAGACAGAAAATGACAAGTGCATTTTTATGTTAATTATGGCCATGTGAATTACCCCAGATAGATGGCACAGCATCAGTGCTAAAATGCACCAAAGTGAAGCCTGACTTTTTTTCTAAAACATAGCACAGGAGCAGAACAAGAGGAATTGGAATATATCTCTTCAAGTTTCAGATTAGAAATAATTATTCTCTGCTGCACTAGCATCAGTACCGAAACTAGTTAAATGTTGCCTGGTTTAAATGCTTCACAGATTAAACTAACCAGTGTAGCTGTACCATGAAGCAATCCTGTATTTGTGCAAATATAAAAAATTGGTCTTCAGTCGGATATTTCTCAGACTAAAGTGCAAATCTGTTTCCTAATGCAAATACCTCCATCCACACTCTTTTCTGTTTCAATACTGTCAAATGAAATTTTGTGGCCACTATTAAAAGCTTTCCATCAAAATACCACATAATAGTGCTTCAATTAGGACAGTTTTTTGTTTTAGGGTAAGATATATAGGAACATTGTGGCTGTTTCACAAAATTCTGTTCAAAATGGGAAGAAAAAGTAGACAGAAAACGATGCTGCAGACTTAAAACCTGGTCACCTTAAACCTTTTGACTTTAGATTTGCACATGGATGTTACCCTGTTGGACAGCTGGCAAGCTGGTTTGGGAATCTTCCTGGCTTCTTTCCTTTAGGAAAGAAATCAAGTGTGTGAATCAGGTGCACACTCTGGTACCATTCCTTTTTAATTCTAAAAGAATTTTTCCATGAACCCAACAGAAGCAGACATCAGGAAGCACTTTCCTTCCCCACACACCCCCCAGTCTCTTTCCAATTCTATGCTCAGACATTGGGGCCATAGTTGGGTTTTGTAGCTATGCCAACCACAGCTCAAACAAATGCCAAACGATTCAGTTCTATCCATTATTGCCATTAACTGCATCCTCCTCTTCCCGACACTACACTGTGTCTGATGCTTTTCTGACCTCATGGTTTGCTGTGCCAGGGCTAGATCACCAGAAGAAATATTGATATATTTCACAGAGCTTTGCAGACAAGCAAGTGCTTAAACCAAAGGTAGAAACAAGAGTACATAAATAAAAACAAAGAAGGAGAAAGCAAATAGACTGTCTTTTCAGAGGCAGCTGGTCATCTGATTGCTTGGCCTAGCCTCAGACTGTGCACTCCACCCTGACTGTCTGCTCCATCTCAGTGTGATGACCATGACTCTTTCCCTTCTAGGCTGGTGACTTTTTCCTTTTCTGTACAAACAACAGCTTGCCCATCATACTCTTGTTTTTGCATGCACAGACCAAGTATTTTAGTACTGCTCAAGCTTTGTCATGCACTCCTTGCCTTGGGCCATAACCCACATCTGCTTCCTACAATCGCTGTATGAAAGAGCATTTATTAAATTCTCTGGTACTGAGCCTGAAACAAACCCATTGTCTTTATCCAGATCTGTGATTATCAACAGTTTAAAGATTTGCCTGACAAAAATTGAGACTTCTAGGTAGACACACAAGACACCAAACCAACCAGAAGCTTCTCCAGAGAATGAATCAATCTTCAGTCTCACTGTAGGTAGAAGGTGCAAGGAACAGAATCATCTGAGATTCACTTTGAAATAATACAGGTTCATTTCTATGTTTCTTGACTAACAGTAACTCACATTTACAGGAATACATTAGAAAGTCAATTTTTCTTTTTTTCCCTAAAGTAATGGCACTCACATGCACAGCTCCTGGGCCTGATTCATTGCTGCATTACTTCAGCTTTATTTCAGGAACTCCATTTATAGTGCAGCAACTCATGAACCATGAGTCCTGTCTGTGACGCTCTCAAAAGCAAAAGTGTAGGATGGTCTTTTAAGTGGCTGATGATATAGGACTCCATTGCCCAGTTCCCTGTTTGATTCTCCTCTGTGGAACCAACTCACAAGGTTGTGAGGGCTCTGCACCTCCCAAAAAACCTGCTGTTTCTTCCCTTATACTGAGGCAGAGCAAAAGAGCATTTGGCTCCACAGTTAATTTGGAAATCTCTAATAATATGAGAAATTCACCTGCCCAAGAATCCCCAGCTTCTTCAATCATTAGTGGATATCATCAATTATTATGCAGCCAGTGGTGTGCAGTGTGTTTTCACATGCCCCAGCATTTGATTTTGCCAATGGTTAAACACTTGAGTAACTTTGTTAACCAGGATTAGCTCACTAAAGTCTGCTGTAAGACCCAGCAATCCAAGGATGTAGACCAGTAATTATGGAATATAGCAACATGTCCTTCGTATAAGTCAACTTGCACACTGCACCTGGCTGTGCAGGACTCAGGGAAAAAGGAAATTTTCTTTTGACCTCAGATAACTATTATGTTTATTATTAACATCACAATAATATCCCAGAGCTATAACCAGTTTATATTAGCCAAAGCACTGTATAAGATACCAGATTGATTAAATCCCTGCCAAATGAAGCTTACATACNAACCCAACAGAAGCAGACATCAGGAAGCACTTTCCTTCCCCACACACCCCCCAGTCTCTTTCCAATTCTATGCTCAGACATTGGGGCCATAGTTGGGTTTTGTAGCTATGCCAACCACAGCTCAAACAAATGCCAAACGATTCAGTTCTATCCATTATTGCCATTAACTGCATCCTCCTCTTCCCGACACTGCACTGTGTCTGATGCTTTTCTGACCTCATGGTTTGCTGTGCCAGGGCTAGATCACCAGAAGAAATATTGATATATTTCACAGAGCTTTGCAGACAAGCAAGTGCTTAAACCAAAGGTAGAAACAAGAGTACATAAATAAAAACAAAGAAGGAGAAAGCAAATAGACTGTCTTTTCAGAGGCAGCTGGTCATCTGATTGCTTGGCCTAGCCTCAGACTGTGCACTCCACCCTGACTGTCTGCTCCATCTCAGTGTGATGACCATGACTCTTTCCCTTCTAGGCTGGTGACTTTTTCCTTTTCTGTACAAACAACAGCTTGCCCATCATACTCTTGTTTTTGCATGCACAGACCAAGTATTTTAGTACTGCTCAAGCTTTGTCATGCACTCCTTGCCTTGGGCCATAACCCACATCTGCTTCCTACAATCGCTGTATGAAAGAGCATTTATTAAATTCTCTGGTACTGAGCCTGAAACAAACCCATTGTCTTTATCCAGATCTGTGATTATCAACAGTTTAAAGATTTGCCTGACAAAAATTGAGACTTCTAGGTAGACACACAAGACACCAAACCAACCAGAAGCTTCTCCAGAGAATGAATCAATCTTCAGTCTCACTGTAGGTAGAAGGTGCAAGGAACAGAATCATCTGAGATTCACTTTGAAATAATACAGGTTCATTTCTATGTTTCTTGACTAACAGTAACTCACATTTACAGGAATACATTAGAAAGTCAATTTTTCTTTTTTTCCCTAAAGTAATGGCACTCACATGCACAGCTCCTGGGCCTGATTCATTGCTGCATTACTTCAGCTTTATTTCAGGAACTCCATTTATAGTGCAGCAACTCATGAACCATGAGTCCTGTCTGTGACGCTCTCAAAAGCAAAAGTGTAGGATGGTCTTTTAAGTGGCTGATAATATAGGACTCCATTGCCCCAGTTCCCTGTTTGATTCTCCTCTGTGGAACCAACTCACAAGGTTGTGAGGGCTCTGCACCTCCCAAAAAACCTGCTGTTTCTTCCCTTATACTGAGGCAGAGCAAAAGAGCATTTGGCTCCACAGTTAATTTGGAAATCTCTAATAATATGAGAAATTCACCTGCCCAAGAATCCCCAGCTTCTTCAATCATTAGTGGATATCATCAATTATTATGCAGCCAGTGGTGTGCAGTGTGTTTTCACATGCCCCAGCATTTGATTTTGCCAATGGTTAAACACTTGAGTAACTTTGTTAACCAGGATTAGCTCACTAAAGTCTGCTGTAAGACCCAGCAATCCAAGGATGTAGACCAGTAATTATGGAATATAGCAACATGTCCTTCGTATAAGTCAACTTGCACACTGCACCTGGCTGTGCAGGACTCAGGGAAAAAGGAAATTTTCTTTTGACCTCAGATAACTATTATGTTTATTATTAACATCACAATAATATCCCAGAGCTATAACCAGTTTATATTAGCCAAAGCACTGTATAAGATACCAGATTGATTAAATCCCTGCCAAATGAAGCTTACATACACTTTGAAACACACATACCTACAAAAAAAAAAAAAGGAAACCTGTTAATTTTATTTCACCATAATTGGCAGAGTCTTTTAAAACCTTAATACTGTAATAACAAACACCTCTTGAGTGTGATCTCTGCTACTCTTGTGCAAAGCCATAGGAATGTCATTCATTTACATCTCAACAGAGAATTTGAAATATTATTGCTGGCATAAAACAAAAACACCATTAAAAGAATATTATTAAGGTTGTAGTGTCAAGCAATTTGAATTTTACAGAAGAATGTGTAGACCTAGCTGCCACTTGAGACACTTCAACACATACAAAATTTAACTGACAATGAGCCCCAGAAACAACTACATTTTCTCATCTCTTGCCTTTCCAGCAACATCACCAAGGTGCTCTGCTTTCTGTCAGTTGGTATGTGTTTTCTTCTCTGCCTAACACCAGAATTGCTCTTAGTTGACTGGCCCCATTAATATTTTGTTCAGGGAAAAGAGGGATGTAAGGAGTATTTATACGGCACAGTGCAGGGATGCTGGAGGCAGATGTGATTGGTACTGCTCAGGTACAGAAGTACAGTACATGTCTCCAATCAAACCTACCAATTTTGGGGCAGACTTACTTCACAATCCTCCACCTCACAGACACAGCATCACAAGTCCCATCCCTCCTCAGAGTGTGCTATGCTGTCCTGCTTGGCAGGTCTAGCAACCCAGCACCAAGGGCAGGCTCAGCTAAACTTTGTCACTGCTAACTTATAAAGAAAGTTGCTCACAAAGATTCAGTTTCTTGGCATGTTCAAACCACCGTCTTCTATACAGCTTCTCTAAACAGCTCAAATATTGGGCAAGAGGAGCTATTCAGGGGAGCAGCACCAGGCACATCTCCACACACCCTGACAGATTTCGAGTTCCTTCCTTCAGGCACAGAAAGCTGAGGATGTTCAAGGAAACAGTAACAGATTTTATTACATAGACAAAAAACAAGGGATTTTCTTCAGAAAAAAAGGGCCAAGTCTTTTAGGATGACATATTCACGGGGATATTTATTTCTTTTCATCTTTTTAGACTAGCCTGAGGCATTTATATTCAAGTCCAAACAAAGTCTAGCAAAGCTGTAAACCTCTGAGAAGTTTCTTTCAAGAAGAATTGGTGCACATTAATAATAGGCATTTTCTACTCTCAGCTCTGAGAGCAATTTGCAAATATAAAAAACATTTTCTTCACATACAGAAGCCTGCAAAATTTCACTGAATCAAAAAACTTCAGTGAAGGACTGTAAAGGTGTGTTAAAGCCTAATTTGTTGTACCTGATTTGTATGTAAGAAATCAGACACTTTTAGTCTTTATTTATAACAAAAACATCTTGTACAGAACCCAAGTATTACTCAATTCCTAATGCTTAAATAGAATATCAGCTCAGTGCTGGGCTGAATTTCAGACTAGATGAGAGGTGCCATGCTATGTTTCTTCACAAAGATCGGGGCTGGCCTAGAAACCTCCCAAATAAATTAATTTGGTAGAAATACTGATGCAGAAAATGCAATTCAGACCACTGATAACACAGGAAATCCTAATCAATCAAGCAGTAGTTGAAGTCTCAGTGGTCATGAATTTTTTCTTTTTTTCTAATGTGAGCAGGTCCCTCAGACACTAAAATTCTCTTTTTTTATAAATAAGGAAAAAGGTTTTCTCTCACCACATTGAGATATCTTGACTTTCTAGCTCTATATCTATAACATTACTGTATACAGGGGAAAAAGTAACTAAAAATCCCACTTACAACCTTAATGGTCACCAAACAGAGACAGACAATGTCTTCAAGGGGTTCAAAAGTGTTACGAACACCAGTCTGTGGCAAAGCCTAACTGTAGTCTCCACTGTTACACTGACTCATATCATTTGGTTGTCCAATGTACCTAAACAACTAACATGATTTCACAAATACTGAATACTAGTGCTTCCAGTCTGGCTTTGGTTGGATGTCCTTTCCCAAAAACTGCCACCTTCAAACTATAAAGAACTTTCACCTTGTTTGAACTGTCAGCCAGCAACGTTTTTCAGATGGCTTCATTTGCAGATGGAAATTCATTTCCTACAGAGTTGAGATCAGCAAGAAAAAAAAGATGAAAAATCAGATTTCCATAATGCCCCAAAACATGGTTTTAACAGAAAAACAGAAAATTAAACAGAAAATTTATTAAAATAAAAGTCTGGAAGTTAAACAAGGACTTTCGGGAAGATAGAAGATCTAGGGACAACTCTGCAAAGCACTTGTGTCCCTGGCAAAATGAGCAAAGTGCTTCACAATGGTCTCCACATTATGGTAAACAGACCTCCCATGTAGCATCATTTTGTGTGCTGGTATCTACAGTGCTAGAACAGCTTAGGGACGGGAGAGTGCCAGCATTTTCCTGCACATCCTGTGTCCTGGGGATCGCAGCTGTGAAGGAGACCAGGGAGCACTTTCTGTTGAATCTCTCAAATATAGTCCTGAATGCAACATCTGTCATTAAGAAGTATTTCTTAGGCAGACTCCATACCCCCCTTTTCCATCTGATAATCATCTCCTTGTGTTTGTGGTAAGTCAACATCCTTCATTGTTGCCTTATGAGGAAAAGCTATGGCTGCGAGCACTGCAAAATTCCCTCAGCGCTTGCAGATCCCTACGATAACAAACAACAGAAAGCATCTCACAGGGTTTTTTCCTTTCCTTACAGAGACAAGCACTTCACTCAAAAGAAGGCAGCTCCCATACCAGCCTTCTGTCTGTATTATCTGCTAAGTTCCAGCACATGCTTATCTCTCAAATTTGGCAATGAAGAAAGGAGACGTATGATGTTGCACTCGCCATTTCTGGCTGTTGCAGGGGCAGGAAAGGGCAGAGTTTGTATAACCCAAGTTATCACACGCCATGAAAAACCACTGATGAGTAGCCCTTATTTCCTTTTGGCTACGAGGTGTTTGGAGCAAACTCAGAGACCTTTCCTGGATGCAGCATCTCACTGAAGTCCCGGAGTGTCCCATAAGTGCTGCTGCACACTGGAGGGGGCTGGCCCCATACTTGTGCTCCTGGGGTAACTGAGCAATGCTGAGCACGCACACCCAGGGTCTAGGGGGGCACAGAATTGAGCTCAGCAATTTGTTCCACCACCTTCACTCAGGCAAAGCTTTCAGTGATTTATAGCAGCATGGAGAGAGGGCTTAGGCTGTAGCTTTGTTTAAACGTTCATATACAATTGTTTTTCCTGGAGCTCTGAATAAAGTGTCAGCATGCTTCTCAACAGGGAAAAATTTTTGGATAAGCTTTTCAGAGAAGCTGAAGAAATGTTATCCGGACACAATTATTAAACCTGGCTTCAGTTTTCATGGCAGAGCTGCCTTTGTTGGACACATTTTCTGTCTTCCCCACTTTCCTCACCACTCCCCTCTCTTCAAATGGGGAGTCGGTGCCGTCTGACATTGGATAGGCCCAAAGGAAATGCTGCTTCCTCATGCCTGCCTTCTCTGTTAACAGCAGCTACAGAGAGAACCCAGGGAAGCCATGTGAGGCCAAATCTACACAGAGACAGGGCACAGAGATGAGAAATAATGTCATCTGCTAGGAAGTGGCAAGAGGACAGAAGTAGTGTTTTCTTACTTTTTCCTCTAAAGTATACCTTTCTTATAGCTCACTGTAACTGACTGAGTCCATAAGACTCATTTTGTTTTCACAAAACAAAGAGGAGCAGGCAGGCTTAAAGCTGGCAGAAAGATGAGCTGATACAGGAAACATGAGGAAAACAGTGAGAGAATAACAGAGAAAGAGAGGGTAAGAATACAAAGGAAAAGTTGGAACTATGAAGCTTAGAAAAAGACCTGTAGAAAATTAGAAGGNAAAAAAAAAAAAAACCCACAAGAAGGAATATGGGGAAAATTATGGCTACTACAGCAAAAAACAGAGAGAGTTAAGCTTTTACAAAGGAGGCATAGAGCAGTTTGGAAGGGTATGAATGGGAAAGAGGAAATGCAAGAAGGGGAACCAACACAATGTTGCATGTGGCTGTTGCATAGAAAATGAAAAGCAAAGCGTGTACACAAACACAAATGGAAACCTTGACCTTACCAGCGCAAATAGGACAGGGTGCCACAGGACACAATTTCATCCTTTGTATTAAAGGTAGATGCATCATGTGAGAAAGCTCTGATCATTCCAAAGAGAACAGTTTTCCTTCCTAGAATCTCCACAACTTTGAAGTATTTCCTTACCTCACATTACTATATTATAATATGAAGAGGCAGGCTGTGATTTTGTTAGCTGCAAAGGGCAGACATTTCTCCTCTTTCCTCCTCTACACACCAGACCTGTCCCTACAGGCACAAAGGATTTATTCTTCCCTTCACAAATTACTTTACCAGCTGAGGAACTGCAATAGCTGCCAAACCCCTCAGAAGTCTGAGACCTCTGCCCCATCCCAGCAAGGACTGAAATGAAACAGGGGACAGAGGAAGTGAATTATTTTGAAACAAGTGCTGGGGAGGGGATAGATGGAGTAACCAGGATGCGCACTGCAGAAGCAAGCAGAACCCAGGCTGAGAAAAGCTGGCAAGTGCTGATGTAGGATGAGCGATTCCCTGCACCATGCTCAGACAGAATTTTTTGGGAACCTCTGTTGCAAGGGTGAACATTGCAGGTTAGAGGTCTCATCACTTTTCTTCCTACCCCTGTAATTCAGAGTCAGCCTATGGCTGCCAACACTCCCAGCAAAATCAGACATTGAACCAGGTTTTGGGCTGGTTCCACTTGTAATTTGGGGTTGCCTGTGACCAAAGTTGCTGTCACACAATCTGGTTCAAGTTCAGCCAAGGGTCTGAAACAGCCCTGCTTCGGGCCTCATTCAAGGAAAAATCTGGAACAAGTTTTCAGCCTGATTGCTGTGTGTGTGTGTGTGTGTGTGTGTGAGCAAGCTCCTCTGTGCTTGCTTGTCGCAAAAAATGATGAATTGCAGAAGTACCCATTTGGTGTTAGTCATTCGGTGCAGCAGGAAGGAAGCAGGAAGCCCTTGTGAGCATTAACTTTTCAAAGCAGTTTGCAGAAAAAGCCAAAGCTCTCCTCCCCTGGGCTGCGCAGCCACATACTGATCTTTACCCCCTCACCTCAAGGGGCACCCAGTCACAGCTAGCACTGGCAGCTCCTTCAGCGGAAGTGTTTGCCCGGTGCAAACAGCTGAGGCATTTGGTGCCAGCCCTTTCCCTGTGCAAGGCGTGTTCAAAGCGGGGAGGGAAGAGGAGCCCTACACTTGCCAAACGGGAGAGGTCTGATTGCACTCAACAGGTTCAGTTCACGCTGTGACCCTGCCCGGCTTCCTGCTATTCAGATGTGTTACTTCCCCTTTGTGGTAATGGCCTGTGGCAGCCGGCCAGAAAACACTATTAATTTCAGAAGTGGCCTGACAACAAACCCATAGCGAAACGAGAGGAAGTGGCGGGGAGGCCATCTGTTAACTTCAGCAGAACAGTAGGGACACAGCTATGTAGGTTCTACAAGGAAAGCAGATTAATAATCCACAAAGAGGAAACTGGCTAAAATTATCCACAGACCATATTAAAAAAAAAAAAAACACAACCAAAAAAACCAAACAAGGGAGTCACTTGAGCTGCAGCTGGACAGGAAATTGCTAGAGCTGCTTGCAAATCTCCACTTTGAACAGAACAGCATAGGGAATGCCAAGAGCGGAAACCGTTCAAAACTGGATTAGCACAAGCCAAGTTTAACTGCAACCCACTTCTACTTTCACAGTTTATGCACTCAATCTAGGCCACTGCATGAGACACTGACTCACTTTTTTCCCATGTTTTGTTTGCATTTCATTTCACACACTTGCAGTTTCTAAAATTACTTCAAATGTGCTTTGGCTGCCAGGAGTTCTGCAGTACCTCAGCCGACAGCCCCAGCCCCTCGCTCTGGTGCTGCACACAGATTTTGGCACCACCCTTCCCTTGGGCCAGTTATCATCAGGAAGGATGTTAATGAATATAAGTTGCAGCAGGAAGTTTTGCAATTGCTGTAATCCCCCTTTTTCCTTCTGCAGAGACAGAACTGCTCGAAGGGTCCAAAGAGGAAATGAGGTGACTAAGGGTATATATAGACTTTTCCTCCTTGCCTTCATTAAGTTGCAAGGTGGCTGAATGGCAGCAGAAAAATCATTTACAGGCTGCAGACTGTTGATGAATCTCTGTGAAATGAGTTCCTGCCAGACAGTTAAGCAGAGCATGAACCCATCTCCTGGCATCTGTAATAGAGTGACCAGAATTCATAAACAAAGCCAGAAAACAACACCTCCTTACTCTTAGTAATAACGAGGAAAAAAAATTATGGCCCAGAGTCAGGTGCATCCCTAGTATAGCAAAGAGATGCTGGAGTATTTTGTAATTAACCTACAGGCCTTCAAAAGCATTCCCTTCACCAAAGCAAGATGAGAATCTAGCACATTCACTGTTTATTCATTTAGACACCAGTGGACCAAAGGGAAAATCAAGGTTTTATTGTCTTAGGGGGATGCACAAAAGCCATTGAGAGCAATTATTGCCTTTAAACATAACCATATGGGTATGTGCAATTAACCACAGCTACACAGAGGGGAAAGGGGGAATAAACCAGCCAGCTTCTCCATAGCCAAAAATAGTTATTTATTTATTAATAATTTAAGGTTTTACATTCTTATAATAAATTCCATCTTAAAACTTTTACACTGTAGATTAGACTCTCCCTTATTGGCAACCATGTGCAGGTTCACTGTGCGTACACACAGGTACAAATGCTCGCACATACTTCCAGTTTTATACAAAAAAAAAGACGTAAAATATTGCATTTGAGGTGAAGCTCCCTGAAGAATTTGTACAGAGGTAATGCACTGTTTAGCACATCTGAAAGTTTTAAAAAGTCATCAAAAATCTTTCGCATTCAAAGACAAACCTCCTTCCAGATGATCTATTTACAAAAGGTAAGGCAAAAAATTAATTTAATTTAAATATATATATACGTGTATATATA